>JABFPJ010003150.1:0-16961 GCA_022817425.1 Gryon sp. ZL-2020 | reverse complement strand
TTTACAAAAATGAAATCAATAATATATATAATTAAAGATTAACGTATGTTAATTTTCACGTGATTAATAAATATATTATATGAATAATAAATTAATTCACATACGGATATTCTATTTTAATATATAGTGTGATGGAATTCAAACATTCCATCTATTCACATTAAAATTTACAATTTTAATGATGAAATTTGACACAAATTCCATATTCAAAAATATATAATATAATTTATATAAGTACAGAAAAAAAAGGGAAGTCATAAACTAAAAAATGTTAGTTTCTACAAAAAATTGTTGTGTCAAATACCAAACCAGATGGCCCCATAAATAAAACATTTTTCTAGCAATGAAATCGTTAGAAAAAATAGAAAAAACAGGAAATTTAGAAATATTTAGAAAGAAAAAATTAAGATTTACGATAATTGTTCGCGCAATACTCGATAACCTTGCTCAAAGTGCGGAGTCATAAAAGCCAGTCCCAAATTTTCTGAGAAAGTTTTATTGACTCCCGCATCTGGAAAACTTGTCCCAGATGTTGGAGACGGAAAACTTCTCAAATCAAAAACTGGTTTTTATGATTTAGAAAAGTAGAGGGATAGGGCCTTCCAAACAATGGAAGAAAACCCTATAAAAATCGTAGCTCTCCCAAAACTTGCCAGTTCTGTTCTGTCTGTCCGGTCGTAGAGTCAAAACCGACAAGCATAAACCTTAAAAGTCAAGTGTAACTTTAGCGTAAACCTTAAAAGTAAAGTGTAACTTTCAAGTTAAATAAAAATCAACATTTAAAAACAATTAAGTGTCAAGTTGTTGAATTGCTGCCTTCATTCTCTCATCGAACCCGCTGGAAGCAACCCGCAAAAACCGTGATACAACCAAATTATCTACAAACAAGAGTAAGTTAAAAAACATTTAAAATCTAAAATGAAAAAAGGGATGATTTAATCAAATTAATTAAATATTTTATTCACAATACGGGAATTAGATTTTTGGTAGGAAGATTACCAATGTAAGCTTCCAATAAACCAATCTTCTATTTCTGGTGAACATCATCTTCACTAATAAGAGGCAGATTTATGGCGGGAAGACTATTGATGTAGACTTCCAAAAGCCGTTGTTCTGATCTCTAGTGAATTAATTGCAATAATTTTTCATTATAAGAGACAAAATTTGGTGGATAACTATTAATGTAGTTTTCCAATAACTAAATATTGTCCTCTAGGAAAATTATATTTTACTAAATCAAATTTTCATCCATTTTTTCATTAAAAGGAAAAGAATTACTATCCTTCTTAACACCAACAAAGAAATATCTTTGTAGTGGCGAAATTGCGTGAAACAATCAAATATTTAACCGACAAAGTAATAAGGAATGGGGAATTAGCGGGGGATGATAAAATAAGGGAGAAAATCTCGAAAATTACGAAATCCGATATCCCTTTAGACGAACAGAAGAGAAAACTAAGAAATCTATCTTGTAAAATAGTCAAGAAACTTAAAATTATCACCAATAACACGGCAGTCACCACTCAGACTGTATCTACAGTAAATAGTAACAACGTCACCACCACCACTAATAATTATATCCAGCAACCAACCATCAATCCTGCCCCTGGTGTAACCCAGGAAGAATTGAATAGATTTCTCGGTCTGGTGAACTCATCAGAGAAAATCTATCGAGCGGTTGAAAAATATGCATACCAGTTTGTTGAAAAACCCATTTTGGATCCATACAATTTAGGGGACTTATCTGGAGAATTTACAGGATATTCTCCGACGTCTCCCTCTTATTCTCCGCCCCCTACCGAAAATCCAGGACCATCTAAACCAAGGCTCCATTCGCCACCCCCTCCAGAACAAACGTCGTCGGAAGAAGAAGATGAGGAGGATGATATCATAATCTTAGATTAATAAAATATCATAATTCTTAACTAAAATTTTTCTTTCTTTCTATCACCTAAATCATATCCCGAATTCTATTTTTTATGAACCCATCTGGCTAAAAATTCATGACAATAGAATAAGTACTACTTACACTTTTTCCATAAATAATCCGTATGTGATTTAATTTATTATTCATATAATACATTTATTAATGACTTGATCATGAAAATTAACTTACGTTAATCTTTACTTATATATAATTGATTTCATTTTTGTAATATAAAATTTCATATATAAACTCATACAATTTCAGCAACAAAAAATTTGATATAAATTGTCTTCGAAATTTCAAGGTATTTCAGCCCTAATTCATATGAAATTTCGAACTCAAATTCAATTTTTTTGTTGCAATTTTCAGATTGTTCCAGGCAAGAATTTTTTAAGCTGAAACTCTCTGACTCTTGAACCAAGGCAGCGAAGAATGATGGCTTACAACGCGAAGAATTACGATGAAGCGCCACTTGGTGATTGGGCAGAAGATAGTGACCTACGAGACCGGGTCACTATCTAGTTAGCAAGCCCTGCCAGACCGCGCGGTCCCGTAACTTCCGCGAACGGAAGATGGGTAAGAAGCAGCCCATGTCCCCGATTCCTGAGACAGGCCCCCCAGCTTCAGGAGTAACGAAGGCAAAGACAGAGATTCTGACAGATGAACCTCTTTGGATGGAAGACCTTTGTACAGGGTCGATGCCCATTGAGACTGGCTACTGCCAAAATGCGGATTTCAGTTTATTCCCGCTCCTCGTCGAATGTCGTAAATAAGACGGCCAAACCTCGTTGTCGTGTGACTAAAAGTGATATATCGACGTTTCCTACGTAAGAAATTATATCAGATTTTTCGTACAAAAAGATACATCTCCTATGTTTAAACATAGAAGATGGATCCTTTTGTAAACAAAATATGAGATGTAACCTTTTACTTAAGAAGCGTCGATATATTCTGAGAAAATAAATTACAAATTAAAATTACAATGTGTTGTGTCTCATTCCGCTGGGTTCACCCTGCCGTGTCCGGTTAATTTTCTATTCGGGTCGCGGTAAACAGAATCTCCGAGTCCGAGGAATCAAATCGTTGGAATACTTGCCAGAGTCATTCCAAGCATATTACCTCATCTCTTCTCAATTGAACAGGTAGTTACCTTTTCTTATGGAGATTTTTAAATTATATATTACACACCAAAGAAATAAAGCGTATTTCCTCCCATAATGCATGTTATTTTATGTCACATGTACGAGCAAGAACTGCGAGAGGAAAACGGTTGTCTTACCAAGCAATATTAAGTTCTCAGAAGAGAAAAAACTTGTTTCTCTTCTGTTCTAAATTATATGTATACAAACTTATAAAAATAATTATATGATGTATTAATGGCTTTTATATTTTATACGAATTCGTAAATTAAGTTAATATTATAAGTTACAACGTTGAATAAAACTTTTCTGTAAAATAAGAACAAAACTTTGTATATTAATATGTTAAAACATTCTGATTAACAAATAAAACATTGATCATCACACTTTTTTTACTCTCAACTGCAGTAAATACACATTAGTTGCTCGCATACTATAAATGTTGACACATAAAAACTGTGGACATCAATTTCGACGGATTTTGTACCCCAAAATCATTTCGAAACAATCAACAACAGGACATTTTGAAGTTGAAATATACAAACACCCGTAATTGAATCATTTGTGCACACTATTAGGTTCATATAATCACAATTGTGATCGTGTATATACAATAACAATCTGATGGAAAAAAATCTTTACAAAAGTCGGTGTTACTGTTTAAACTACTGAGCGTACAATTATTTCGTGATCCCGCGTTCCTCAAGGTACTTTATGTGAAATACTTTCTCATTCGAATATTTATTCTACATTGCGCTATCTATCTACGATTATATTTACCTATATACTGACTTCATTTAAAACTCATTCGCGATTTTAATGACGTCTAACACAATTCTTGAATCTATTTTTAATAATATCTGAGAGATGTATAATAAAGAAAATTCATCCTGTTTGTCATGATTGATCATTTGTCTTATAAAATCATACCATTATTTTCAAAAAATTCATAATTTTCTAAGATTATGTCAATATCTTAACGACATGAAATTTGTTGGAGCTCAAATTAAGAATCACTTTTTCCTAATTGTAATTAAAGTTGATTTTAATCGTCAAATGCATGCACCTGTGGACTTTTCCAGCCGAGATTTTCTAAAAGCCTGTACACACAAACAGATTATTAAAAAATGAGACTCTTTATTGAGTTCTAGTAAATTGATTTATAATTGAATTCACTTACTGTTTCACGGCTTCCATAAATCCTTTTGGACCGCATGAAAATACACACCCTTGTGGATTGGAAGGACCAATTAGTTCGTTCAATAATTCATCCGAAATAGTTCCACGTGCACCAGTCCATGATTCACTGGCTCTCGATAGAATATGTTTCACTTTTAGCCTGTAATTGAATGACCAAAGATTAATTGTAAATAAAGAATTGAGTAGATATAGTTTTTAATTGCACCATTACTTACTTGCCCCCTTTTGTAACTTTATCTAACTCGGCAGCGTAGAATATGTTGTCTTCATCTTTATTAAAACATATTAGGTTTATTTCTGATCTGTAATAAAAATTTATTTGCTTCATTATCAGATTGAACAGAAAAATTTATTAAAAACATGAGAATATAAGAAAAATAATTATAAGAATACAATAACTTTCATCATTAGACAAAAACTTTTTAACATAAAAAATGTAATTAGATTATTAAAATTAAAAGATTTAGTTTATCTAACTATGGATTGTTATTACTCTACTATCACAGTTTTGTTGTATTTTCTTAGATTTTCATTATAAATAAAAATTCTAATTTTAATTAAGAAATTTTAATTCTAACAATTTCCAATAAATTGTCAACAAGGCCTGACAATAAATCGATTAATGATTAAACTAAAAGTTAAAAGTTAGGTATGCCATATTACAGCTTATTGATGGCATTATCGCTAACTGATGCATATTTGTAACACCCTGACATAAAATTTTAATTGTTAATACTAACACGCTACGCCTGCTGAGTGCCCGTTGTATAATGCTCAACATGGCAGTTAAACCAGTGCCCCCAGCAAGCATATGAATAGTCGTGTAGGCATCAAAGGACTCGACAATAAAGGTTCCCAAGCTATTACTCAGTGCCAACGTTTGTCCAGCTGTTAAAGCTGTTATGGACGGACTCAACGCTCCGTCAGGATATCGTTTTACCATTAAACATATACAGTCCGGCGTGTAACTGGGAACAATATCTTCAGGATGAAGGCACGATGGGACAGGTGTATACATCCTCGAAACGTCCATATCTACACAAAATAGTTGCATTTACTATTGTTGTATACACCCAGAGAAAAGAGTCATGAAAATTTACTATGTTTTATAGTAGTTTAGGAATTTTTGCAAAAGAGTACAAATTTTACTATGTTTAAGAGTAAATTTCAATATAAACATAGTAAATTTCAACGAAAACATAGTAAAATTCAACGAGTACATAGTAAAATTCAATTTAAAACATAGTAAAATTTATATTCTTTTGCAAAAATTCCCAAACTACTATAAATCATAGTAAATTTTCATGACACTTTTCTCTGAGTGTATTATTAATGAAATCATTATTTGCTTATCCAAACAGTAATTTAATAGAAATAAAAATAATAATAACAATAAATTTTTAGCAATTCAACCATAAAATATTTATGTATAACTTTAGTTATAAAATAATATACTAAAATATTTCCTAACAAGTACAGTTATTGTGATAAACCGTTGACAAATAGAGATCCTTTATTTAAGGGAATAAGTGTTTAAACATTATAATAGTTCTATGTATGCACCATTAAAGCTGCACGAAGCGCGTATTAATTCATGTGGTACAATCTCATAATCAAATTTAACCCATCATACCAAATTTACCGCCAATTGTCTTCAGATGATATGTGATAAGATGAAGCCTCCTAGTACGACAGGTTAAATTAGAGAATTGTGAATGACAATTTACATACCAAATGTAACTATAAATAATTCATCTACTTCATATTCAAATCATTTATACACAATGGATAAAGTTTAAAGCTCTCGATTTTGGAATGATTATCGTAAAATAATAAAAAAGGAATATACTAATAATATTATAATATAGTAAATTTAATTTGTTTATTTAATGGAATGTAAAAATAGATAAGAAAAAAATATAATTTCGACAAAGATAGATGAAGATATAAAGTGAGAACATGCGGACGTCTTTCATGGACAGTCCCTAAGTAGATAGATAGCCGAATATTTAAATCATATTAAGTTTAAAATATTATTTGAATTTTAATACGAAATCAATATTTATTAAAATACGGAATATGTAAAGTTAACTCAAAGAATATATTAAAAGGATTTATATAACGAAAGTGTGTCCTGGATACGAATATCACAAGTTTTCGTAGCAGAAAAGTACTGCTTATGAATTATTTAGTTAGGTTATTATAATCGAAATTTCATAATAATGCTATGCATTTTCATACAATAAAAATGTATCATTTGTTATGAAATATATAAATTTATAACATATATAAGATAAAAACTAAAATTGAAAATTGAATATTCTTGAATACGAATTGTACAAAAAAGAAATTCACAAAAAAATTAGTACAGAAAAGAGATATTCTCTCTACTAATACAGAAAAATGCATTTTTCCAGTTTTTTAAACAAAAATTACTTTACTTCTAATTATTAGTGTCACATATTTAGTTAATATGTAGGAAATAATTAGGCTTGCTTATTCGAACTTTTCCGAACTCTTAAAGCAATAACATATGTTTGAATGATCAGAACTGATTGAACTTTTAAAATTGATTTGAAAGTTCGAATGAACAAGACTAGAAATAAATGTAAAAATTAACACAAATTACCCATCACAGTCATTTTGGCTTCTAAATGTCTGCCGACAGGAATGATTTCCAAGTAGTCTTTAGCACGAAGTACTAATAAATTAACAACTGGACACATTGGAGTATTACTAATTACTTCATAATTTTTATATACTCTATCACTAGATGTTGGCTTATATGAAAATTCTCGAGTTCCATACGATTGCCAAATTTTGGGATTAACTTTATTAAAAACGAATTCAATCTGAAAAAACAGAATCATCATTATAAATTACTAGTTTTTCATGCAAATTTACATATATGACAATTTGATTCCATTAACTATTTATTTTCAGAATATATAAATGTTTAATTAACTTGAAAATTGAATCAAAATAATTAAAACAAATTTGTTCAGAAAATTAACTGCTCCAATTGATGTAAAGCGAGCTATTAATAAAAGTCTTTTTAATTGAAGTACCTCCGTTGGTTCGCAATTTTTCTTCCAATTAGGAGGCCATTTAACTTCGTCACTTAGATCCAGAACATACGTTAATGTGTCGCTATCAAAAACTACATCCAAACGATGTTTGACATCGCTTATCCTGGTTAATCGATAATTCACAGCTGGTATATTCATTAGCGTAAAATAAGAAAAAGTAATGTTACTTGTAGTTTGTTTCCAGCTAAACTTTACGCTAGATATAACTGAATCGGATTCTTTTTCTGTTGTGTTAGCTGAAAATGAACAAATGTTATTTCGTAAATTGATTTACAAATAATAAGATTTGGAAATAGAACAAAATGTCTACTTACTCATACAACTAGATAACAAAGTAGAAGACATAGTAGGATTAGTAATAGCACTTGTGATTGCTTTATCAGAGTTCACAGAATTAACGCGGCTTAATGTACCAACAACGCATTTATGAAGTATACTTCGGTAGTTTACCCATGCATGTACCTGAAATTCAAATTACAACATTAATTACATAATTTGATAAAATCCGATATTCCACAAGAGATTTAACTCCTTTGAAACATTTCTCTACACGTATTCAATTCAAATTAGATTAATGCACATAATTATTTTATGTTAATACAATATAATACAAATTAGTCATCGTGCAAAATTAGGTCAATTTCTTCAATATATACGAAAAAATGATAATAAAATTATAGTCACTTTGTGTAATTAAGCTGTTAACATTAATTTAATCTAGATAAGTACAATTGTCTACTTTATGAGTTCGTTTTTCATGAGTTCAACTAAAAATTTCGATTAATTAAACTGGAATTCCAAATTCTCGTTGACTTCAATCGGATTTCACGATAAATCAGATCAAAATAACCGAGAATTCACTTGACTTTGCTTGAATAATAAATATATATTCACTCACCTCCTCGAAAAGTTTAGTCGCATCTTTTCCTACCCCTTTCATTAGTTCTGGTATTCCGCCTGGATGAAAATCCATGTATCGTGACACATTGAATACTTCACCTGAAATTAAATTAACTCTTTAAATATGCAAAACTCTATTTCATTGTACAATATGAAGGGTGAACAAAAAAGTTTTAAAATGTAAGTGTGTATGGAAATTGAGAAGCAAAATGTACGTTCTCTTTTATCTTACCTAATTTAATTGTGTAAAAATAAAATTGCTAACATTTTTTTATTAAAAAATCATGTGTTGAAGAAATCAATAAAAAACTGAAATAATGTGATATTATGTTAATTCAATTTTTATTCGTTACAAGAAATAACGAACAATTTTTATAACCAAAGAAATCGATCAATAAGGTAAATTTAAACAATTTGGCCAATATTGACCTAATAAACTAAATTCGTTCTATGATTATCTTTATTTAATAAAGACAATCATAGAACAAATCTGAACTAGTTTTAAATAAAGTTATATTTTGAAAATAAAGATTTTATAGATAAACGTACCTTTTAATTTAACGTTATTCCTACATTGATATATATAGTAACAGATTGATACAGATAGCGATTGTCCCAAAATGTTTTTGTAATGAAATTTCTACTTAGTAAAGCAGAAATGGTCAGTAATTTTAATTACACTGAGAATGTGTTAGATTAAATGTTGTTCTTGATGATGATGAAAATCAATATCATTAATATCAGCGATATCTTACAATATTTAAAGTAATATAATATTTTTTATTAATCATGAAAAATACAAATTAGCGTATTCATGATTTTTCATATTTAAAATTACTATTTTTGTTTCAGTGGTTATAACAAACTGTGATACTAATTTCATTAGTTTGTTTTACAAAATGAATCGGTTGAGATAATATTTTGAAGTTAATTTTGACAGTTTCAAACATACCAGAAAGTGTCAGTCTGAAAATACTATGCGAAAGCGCATAGTTTACTAAGTTAATAAAAAATACGTTATACATTTATACAAAATAAGTACGACAGTAGAGTTGAGAGTTGATATCGGACTTTTAGTTGTTATAAGTTTGTTCAGCAAAATACAGTTTATTTCATTTTAACAATTGTTAAAATATTTAACAAAATAAATCATCTTTTGTCATATTTAAAATAATGTTAAGTATGTATGTTACTTTCATTAAATTAATATTGATAGCAAAAGTATTAAAAAAAACTATTACGAACATTAAGTGTAAATGAAAAAGTTCAGAAAAATGATCTTTTCCATCCAAGAAACGTTTTCCATCATGAGAAACGTGTTCACATTAATTTTATTTTCATTACTTTCCATCAAAGATGTTTGTGAATTCATTTCATCTATTAAAAATGAAAAATGATGAAAAAGTCTGACAGTTTCATTTGTACACAACGACAGACGTTATTATTCAATACTTTATTTTTTTAATTACGTAAAATCAAGAAAGTAAGAAATATAATAAGTCGACTATTAATTAAATCAATATGAAACAAAGTGATAAGTCTCTGCTAATATAAAATAAAACTTGATCGAAAAATCCCAATAACTGCTTTTTCTCGCCAATAACAGTCTCAGAGAAAAATGTATAAAGACAAACTTTTATTTGTTACGTCTTTTTTTTCTATCTTGTTAGATTCATTTTTACTTTGTTAACTTTATTTTTAGTGTTTTCATGAAACTTATATGGAGCACATGTAATAATCATAGTTTTGATAGTATTTATATTTCATAATACAATCAGATATATTATTCGATTTTTAGTATTAAAATCGTAAAAGCCAAAAGTAATAACAATTTTATTCATTCTTATATTCTTAAAAATGCTATTTCAGAAAATACTGCTATTCGAATATTGAACCAATATCGTTTTCCAATATTAGACATACCCTCTGATACCGATTTACAATTGTCTTTGAAGATGTAGTTTATAGGATAGTTAATGACTAACATTTATAGTCAGTAGTTTAAAGTTAATATATTATAACAACGTTTTAACTATTATATACATATATTAATTTTGTTAAAAAGTTTAAAGAATATATAAAATGTTTTTGGATATAAATGTTTATGGAATAATAATAATGTTAAATTGCAAACCTCGTATAGCTATCCAGGCGTCATTTTGTTTATTATGTTTGGCAAGTTCAGCCGGTGTGATGCTCCGTGTCACGCCACCGACTCCTGTTAAATCTACTCCGGAAGAACCTAATCGAATCCAGTCCATAAGACTGTGACCTGGGGCCAAGGCCGTCTTATTTCGGGGATTTCCTGTAAGATAAATATTTTCCGTTAACACTTACCACTATAATGTACGGTAATGCCAAGACTTATTGGTTACAGATTGAAGATAAAAAAGTAATTTCATAATTTTTCGTTCATATCATATTATATTTCTTATTATATTTTTTTTAATTTTTTATTCAAAATTTTATATACAAATTTTAATAATAAATTTTAAATTATCAATGATTTACAATACAACATAATCTTGTATTCTTAATTATTAAGAAATATGCTAAATTTACAGTCAATTTCCAAATTTTCACTATCTTATTATCAATTTAATATTATGTTATGATAATTTAAAGATAATTTTTCTTTATATAAATTGTATCTTGAACGTGTAGGTACCTTAAAATATTATCACAAAGTTAAGAGAAAATTATTAAAAATATATAAACAAAAAATATTGTTTACAATATTTTCAATAATAAGAACTATGAAATTTAATATGATAAAACTGAAATTTCTATTTTTTTATTCATTATTTTTATTAGTATTATATTATTAACTTGCATAATTGCAATCTTTTTAGAAATTCATTTTAATGATTTAGTCTATAATTATGCTCAAAATCATCGAAGCGGATACCTTTTATACAAAGATAAATTTTATATTTGATTATATAGATTGTACAGACGTAAAGAGAAGTCTTCTATAATATTCTCATGCATTTAGATAACACTTGAATTTTTAATATTCGATATTATCAATTCAGAATTTCAAATAATTCGAATTCTTCAAAAGTCAAATTTTTATATCAATCGATATTATGATATTATTTTTGTGTTTTTTAATTCAAATGTAAAACATAAAAGTAATTCCCGATTTTTAATATAACTTGTAATATTCGAAATTTTTATTTATTTATAAATATCACGATTTGATTAAATTCGTAACAAAAAATAACGATAATAATAATAACTATTATACAAAATTTGCTTTGAGCTTTTTATTAAAAAGTCAAATATTTATCACGTATAAAGCAAATCGATGTCTGCTTCAGACATTTTTGATGGGAGATGATATTCACTTTATAAGTATACAAAAATATAATATGTAAAGCAGTATTAATAAATAATTGAAAAGTATTTTATTAGTTTTTGAAGATCGTGAAAATTTTAACAGTTTATTCAAATTAATATATTTTACCTTACTTTCATTAATTATTGTCAAGAATTTAATATTAAATTAAATAATTCTTGCATGATTATGTGTTTCATAAATATAACACAATCATGACATAATGCTGGATAGTAATCGCGTGCCATACTTTTGCCGTGTTACTGCCACGTTAATGTTAACTATAAATCTGACAAAAGTTGGTCAACAGTTTGATACCAATCCCACAATAAGAAGACAAGAGTTTGGCTTACGATCATCATCCAGCCTCTTGCCATACTTTTGCCAGACATTCTTCTTAGCGCGGTTTACCTATAGTTCGTTATTTTAATAATAAATAATTATATAGTATTTATACGAATTTTTTATGTAAAAGATTGAACAATTGAAATAAACTGATGTAAAGATAAAAGAAATGAACAATATTAAGAATTAATATCCATGCGAAAATCTAACATAACATATTTTGTCATTATATGACATTGACATGCCTGCAAACTGGTATTGTAGTTCAAATGTAAAAATGAAACATTTCTGATGAAAAGGTTTTATTAAATTGAACTCTCACAAGGAAATTAGAGTAATTAAATAAAAACAATAATTTTTTCTGAAAACTGACCATACATTTGAAGTGAAGGTTTTTATGAAATCATTGATGTAAATTTTTGTTTAAAAACATGAAATTTTTGACAAGTTGATAAAAACACTTGGAATTAAAAATATTGTAACAACTTTAAATGTCAAATTTGTAATAAAATAACTTTTCATATGTACAATTGTAAATAAAATGTTTGTCATAAAAATAGGAATTACACATTTGATATGTTTTAATAAGTCAAATCGTCTAATACTGCCTAATCGCCTAATAACTTTATTTGATAATTATATCGAAATAGAAAAAAGCTACTTTGAAGTGTTATTTAAACAGCAAACATAAAATAATTATCCGATAATAACAATTTATTTTAATTTATAGCCAAAGTATATTCCCCTTGAATTAAACGACGTTTAATTTATTTCCGATAAATTTAAAGCCAAAAGTCAAAGTACTATTAATTAACTGTCACAATATCATAGAAATTTGTTCAATAAAGAAAAAGAGATTCAGATTCTTCTTCATTGAAACAAAAAAATCAAATAAACAAGCGTTTTTACATTTAATATCAAGGACAATAAACTTAGATATTCCACATGGCAACACAATTTCGTAGAGTAAATTTGTATAAAAGAAGTCTTATATTTATTAATAATGAAAAAGAAAAAAAAATATAAGATAGATATATAGCAAATGGTAGAAAAGCTCATTTTATTAGATTTTTTTTTAAGTTTATAATTTATTTTTCATAAACTATTCACTATGATTTGTAATTATTTCAATTTGTGAAAAATTATCATCTCAGGAAAAAGTATTTCTGAAATCAAATTCAGGTTTAACTATTCTAAAAATGAATCTTGTTTCTTATGATGAAAAAACTTCCGTTGAAGAACAAGCAATCAAGTTGAATGTTTTTCGGTTTGAGAGAAACAGGTTTACTTTAAAAACTATTTCAGTCAGACAATAAGATTTGTTTGCACAAACCATTTCTTCTCGTACATATTGTCGGAACAATGATCACTTTTACAATGTAACAAATTTAAGCACTTGTGATAAAAAGTCTTGCATTCAACCTAGACTTAACGACTCTCAACATGTATGATTACTCTTCTCATTCAAAATTATGAACTCGTTTCGCAATTATTACACAATGAAACATTTATGCATTACTCGCAAAAAAGACCTTTTTCCAAAATAAATGCTTTATTTGAACGTAAAATTAATTTGAAAATTGTTTGACTAAAATTCAATTGAATTATCCTTGTTTCGATTCATATGCAATTACGTTAAAAGTTTTAACTGCAATAACTGGAACACATTTACATTTCTCCCTTTTCGTAATATTTTATCGACGGACTTTTACCACAAAATAATTTAACTTTTTAACTCATAAAAATGTACAAATAGCGACGAACAAAAAACACAGATTAACTTACGAATAATCTCATTTTTCAGCGGTTAATAAATAATTATTTGCTCATCGAAATTATAATAAAAGCATTGGTTTTATACTGTTTATAATAATATCAGGTTATCAGTCATTATTAAATTACTGTAATTTCGTAAATTCTTCGTTAAATTTATAATTAGTGATATTAATTATCTTCTTTATTAAGCGCAGAAGATCAATGGAATAACAAATAAGGTCTCTTAAGTATCTAATCTAGCAATTAAGACACCCCCAATTACGGAGAAACATAAGATTGTAAAGAGTTCCTAATTAGACACCATTTTATTGCACGGTAAATTAAAAATCGTATAACAAGTGACATTTACGTTTACAAAGGGTACATGAATATGTTATGTATGGAAAACAGTGAGTGGACGAGTTATGTACTTTGCTCTATACGGTTAATTATCCCTCGCCATCATCTTGACTAAAATATTGAATTCATCAAATTATAATGATCATCATAAATTGTTTAATCAATGAACCAAATGACAATATATCACCAATAACTCTATTACTATCATGATTTTATCTATGAAAATAGAAAAAAATGTTTTCGATATGAAATTGATTGATTGCTTTGAAGCAGAGGTAATATCGATATGTAAAGTACAATTTATAATTGTTAATTTGATGCAAATTAATGTATTTGAATTATGCTATATTAATTATTTATTAATATACAATATTGACAGTAATAACCAGTTAACTGAAAGCAAAAGGTTTGAATTTAAAGCATAATTATTGCCGTCAAATATCAAGAAAAGTGATCTTCAAATGAATTGGAATTTTGGAGAAATGTATATCGTTGATATGTGAAAGAAAATGAACAAAAGCCAAACGTCGAATTGAATAATTCAATATCGCGTTCATTTGTTTAATGAAAATACAAAGTTATTTCCGTGTAAGTGAATGTAATTTTGTTCTCATTGCGTGGTCAATGAAATTTTCATATCCAGAAATGTGTGCATCAAAACACAAACGATTACGTTGAAACAGAAATGTTAATGCGCAGATTGTGTAATAAACTTTTGTAATTAATGCTCCAAATGACGTGCTGAGACAGCGCAATAATAAATTTTAATTTACGTATAAATTAGGTGTGAACTTATAATCCGCATTTCATCGTGAAATAAATTAACAAAACATGATTATTATGATTTTAAAGTTGCAATACATTTTCAACATGACGTTTAATATATCATCTTTTATTTATTATTATTTTATAATATTATTTTATATCTTCTTGTTTAATTTCTTTTTTCTAAGTGCATTTTTTTAAAATAAGGAATGGAATAACTTTGCTCTAATTTTTGAAGCTATGTGTTTCTTCAAACGGAATTTACTATAAAGCGTGCATTAAAGATAAACATGTGCCCTCTAATCTTTACTGGCACTCTAAAAGATACAAGTGAATAAAGAAGCTAAATTACTAACCATCTTGTGCTTCAACTTTCAGATTTCGACTCTGAGAAGTCTTCGCATTGTTCACCGAGGATGCCACTGGTGCCCCACAACACAGTGGCATTGTCTCATTGGCACGAATTCATCTCGACAAAACCTAACGACGACAATAATCATTTGTTTTTTGTTATAGAAAAGGAATCGTGTAATATATACATACACTTTGAAGTATGAAAATAGCACAAAAATCAAACAAAAAAGCAGAAATCAAAAGCAACGCTCTTTTGTTGCTTTTGTCGTTCTGTCTATTTTAAACACACATGACTTTTTTTTAAACATTTTTCAATTTGTTTGTATTCTATCTTTATTTTTCGAAAAAAATACTTTAATCTTTGATTTTATTATACGTATTTTATTGAATAAAATAATCCAAAATTTGCCGACAAATTTGATCTTTTTACAATGTGTTAAAACAACATATTGAAAATATACTTTTTTCAATATAAAAATTGATGACTTAGTCAATGAAAAGGAACGAACTTTTATAAACTTCAAACTGAATTCATGTTACAACAAATTTACCGCTGATTTATGCTGTATAAGCAAACATAAAATTTTGATACAGTATTAAATTCAGAACGAGCCATTTGCATTACAGTTAGTATATAAACTTTTAATCTTATCCAACTGAAGGAAAAAAAGTAATGTTTATAGCAGAAATAACATTTTATTTTTTTGTAGTAAAAATATTACAAAAATCATTGCTACATTTTAGCGTTGCAGATAAGTATTCATTTGTGCATGAAATTCTTAAAATGAAAAAATGTTTTTCATATTTTTTGAAAAAATAGATACTATGTACATCAGTAAATAATTTATGTACTATAAGTTGAATGTACTTTGAGTATTGTTGTATATGTTGCTAATTGCTGTATATATAGCTAAAAAAATTAGCATATAAAGCATTTTTCTTTTCGACTGTAAATTCAGTCACTTGGTTTTTATAGTGCTTTCAATTGATTAAATGAAAATTGATTTTATGTTTCCCTTTTCAATTTATTTACATATTTTGAAAGAGATTTTCAAATGTAATTTGGAAAGATAAACTTGTATATATTTGGCGACAATTTTGCACGCTATTTTTCATCGTATTTACTTGCAAACTCGTCGAGTTAATCCGATCAAATAACATTCATTTAATCTTATTCAATATATCAATGAAGATATTTTCTCGAGTAAATTTCTTTTGATGTATTTTCGTCGACTTTTATTTATCCGTTCGTTTCGCTGTGAAATTCTAATGAGCAGAATAATTTTTTGTTCCTGCAAAAGAAATTTTGCTAATGTAACATAATATTTCATGAAAATCATTTTTATGTGCTCTAATTATTTATGTTAGAAGTCTGTATGTATTTTCATTTATAATTTATATGAATTCAATCAAAAAATAAAGATAATCTGGAATCAAATTATTAAAAATCGAATATTTACAATATGATTACTTATTTAGTGGTACATGAATTTAAGATTTTATACAATATTTGATGTGGAATTCAAAATATTTATAACAATTTTTTAATAAAAATATCGAATTTATTCCCTATGCAATAAATAACACTATAATATATTGCTAATATTATAAATATTTGTGTTCAATACAATTTAGTTTTCTAAAGTCACACAAGAAAAAACCATTTAAATATTCAACTTTCTATATAATAACAATATTTTGTCTCATGAAACATACGGCTTTTTTTATCAAAGAAATACGATAAATCGTATTTTTTTTTTGTTTTTTTTTTTTTTTTTAATTTAAAC
>JABFPJ010003149.1:0-16964 GCA_022817425.1 Gryon sp. ZL-2020 | reverse complement strand
TTTAGTGCTTGCATTCTGCATTATACAAGTTCTAACTATTCTAGATTTACTCGTGAGTCCCTTACAAGCTTTTTGCAAGTTTCGCCTTGACAAGTATTTGCATAGTGAAACTTGAGCAAAACAAAACGAGGCATATCCAAGTTTTAACTATTCTAGATTTACTTATGATCCCCTTGCAAGTTTTTCGCAAGTTTTGCCTTGATAAGTTAAACTCACAGTTACCTTACAAGTGCCTTGTAAAAACTAGACAATGCCTAGTCAAATTTTTACTTGGGAACATCATTTATCTGATTCAGTTTACAATAGATATTTTAATCAATCGATATATCGAAAGCTCTTACTTTTATTTATAAATAGAAATCTTAATGTTTTTATGTTGAGTTTAATTCTTTTTGTAATACATTTATTCACTTTCATTAAAATTAATTATTTACAATTATTATTATTATTGATACAATTATTGAAATAATTTATTTTAAATATCCAAGACATATTTGCATAATATTTGAACACGTTTCCCGGAAACTATACAAAATAAGCATAATTCATGTAGCGTTATTATGTACTTGAAGGAATATAAATATTCCGCACTCGAGAATATTAATTTCCGTTCTAAAATTTCTAATAGAGTATAATTGTATTCCTTTATGCATTTAAATTAATTATTATACATATTATAATACTTATTACAAGTCTAAGCTATGTTCAATTCGGAATAAAATATAAATATCACGCAAAAATTTAATTAATAACTATTTCCTCTATAAATAGCGATTAAACTAACTAATGGAAAGCAGTGCGAACCTGGAACGGCTACAAATATTCAGCTTTCACGTTTAGAATACCGACATCGAGAAAATACAAATTCCCATATCTCATTGCCGCAGCGCTGACTAAGTCTATTCGGACCATCCTCGCTTTTGATTGCTAAAATCACGACCGATATGAACAATCCATTAATGACGCGCAAATATTTTACACGGGGTTTCAAATGAATTATATCATTGTGTTGAACATTCATAGATATGCGAAAAAGTTAAGCTTTACTCACGTTCGTGATTTATGAAACAATATCCTTTATTATATTTTCTTTAAAAAGATTATATTTTCTTTAAAATTGTAAAATTATTACATCATCTGAAAAATTTTGAAGTTTCTACCTAAAACTTAACAAAACCTGATCGTGATTAGGACCAAACTTTCATTTAAATTCAGATAAGAAATAAATCATTATGGATAAATGTTTTATCTTAATGAATTAATGAAATAATGAAATTTCTATTAAGAAATATATTTTTGTATGCGTACATTCAATTGTTTTAACTTATTTCGGTGACATTATCTCTGTTGGCATTCTTTAAGATACATTTCTACCCTACGTTGAACAGCAAAGATATCTCTTGTAGTCTCGTAAATGGGGATCACCAAGCCCGTGTTGAAGTGCTGTACAAACTTATTACGAAATAATTTGCAAGTCTTATAAAAGAGCGGAACGAAAATACGAGGGCGCCTTCAGTGTCGCAGGGGCTTTTAAAGATTCCTAATTCATAACGCGTAAAATCAAGTTCAATCATTTCAGGAAGTTAAATAAAGCATTCAAATTCCAAAATTATTAAATGTTGATAAATAATTTATTTACAACTGTCGAATCAGCGACAATCGTTTTGCAACAATTGTTATTGCTATGAAAATAACAGAACTGTATATATATATATATATATATATGTTTCTATTTGCAAACATATTTCTAAAGAAAAATAAGAAAACCTTTGACATTAGAAATCTTATCTAATATCTATTTCGTAACTTTTGAGAGTGAAGCCCGATTATAATATTATATTAGGTTCCTTTATGATACAGATAAGGACTGTCAAATCTTAAGATCTCATTTCATTTAAATCAATAGAATTGTCTTTTTAAAAAATCTGACTTGAGCTGATTTAATCTTTGACAATTTCGTGATATTTTCAGATGAAACTTTTAAACGTAATTTAATTAAGGATTAATTACAAAAATTATATAGATAATGAGAAAATAAATACGATATCTACTGAAACTTTGAATCTGTCTAATTTTAAAATAAGGTTGATAAAAGTAATGTTTTAAATAATAAATAAGCAATTTGTTTACTTTTAATTGATATTATTATATTATAATATTTAGTAATGATTCAAACAATATTATATCAAAATAGAATATTATCAAAACGAATCTGTAGCATGTGTGAATCATTCTCAAGAAAAGATAGAAGTAGAATTAAGCTTTGGTCCTTATCAATTTATTTGAAAACTAGCCTAAGGGTCTGATCAGATATCCCTTCTAACTTAATTTACGTTCGAATTGGAATGAAAGCTTTGAAATGGCAAAGAAGCCAAACTTCTCATTTATTTTTCAGATATCTCTTTTCAATATCTAATTAAGAAAATATTCAATCAATAAAGAAAAGCGAAAATATATCCCTCGCATACATACATTTTAAATTTATTTTTAAATTCTCCAACCTACTACTATTTTATATTAACATTATAAAGTGAAGATGAATGATACAATTCCAACAAATTAACGAGTAAATATTTTTTTTGCGAAAATTTACTTTTCTCCTAGGTGGAATAAAACTGTTGAGTATAATCTTTCAACACTAAGACATATATGCTTTATGCGATATGGGAAACAGTGTCGTTAAAAGCAGTGCGATATAACAGCTTTAATTCTTTAGCTGAATACACTGTCAGGTCACAAACTGACGCACAAGATATCATTCGCGAACGTACACATTATTTCGCTTGCATAAAATGCAGCTCAACGAGATAGACCGCTCTTCTAATCTTGCGAAATTCACAGTGCAAGATACCCGAATAAGTTCAGATAGGTTTACTGGTGGGATGAGGATGATTAAAGTAAAATTCCAGCGTTTAATTAATTTTTCTCCCCGGTTATTGTCACTTCGCACATAGACATACTTTAATTTAATTAGAATTCTTTGTATGTGCATATGTATGAACTTTATCTTACCTTGGATCTGCCTTGAACTTTCTTTCCCTGGTTTAGACGAATCCATGCGTCCCATCGATGTCGATAGACAGTTAGGGTGTTCCATTCGTTTAACTTCACCGTTTCCGTGCTTCGTACTATGCCGACGCCGCTACCACAATCGAATCTGCAATTTCAAGAAAGGTTTTATCAAATAGTATCAATCGGAAATTGAAACACAAACTTTTAATTGAATATTAAGGAGAACAAATTAATTTACATTAGGTTTCTCTATCAATCGTGAGACGCAAAGTTGAACAATTGTAATCAGAAGTGATTTTTGCATTCGACATAAGACAAATTTAACGTTTAAATCAACGATTAACCTTTCTTAACATTTGTTTGTAATGCTATACTTTTCATGAAATTGAAAATGACTTATCAATACTTATAATTTATAACTGTAATATTTCAAAAGGACGAATTTTATGTGTAATTTATAATGGGTCATAATTTTTGTTTTCAAATTTATATATCCTCTGTTTTCATATGGTATTTTCCCAAAATAATATTTTTTATCTTTTTATGTATAGATTATATAATATATAATGTATATATTATATAAATGACTCATACTAAGTATGAGTCATTTTATTATATCATATTCCGATATTGCTCAGTATTACTTCAATTTGTACAAATTATTTATTTGGATGCATTATTTTTATCTTTTTATATATATACAATATAAGCTATATTGTACATCGACATTTTTGTACATTCAATCTATTATAAAAAAACTACCCACAATTTTTACAAAAGTTTAAGTTCAATATTGAGCTCTGTATGTACCATTTCGTATTGAGTGTATATTCTCTCTTTTCGTGCAAGAAAAATGGAAATTTATGATAATTTATGGAACTAAGAAATAAAATATTGAAGAACTTTGAAGCGCTCTCAATCTGGTGCATAATGAAGATTGAAATAGTTTCCAATTCAAGAGACAAAACAGTGATACGTTTTTCCGTGAATATGAATACATCAAATTAATTAATACTCATTTTAAATTAAGTCTATCTGACCCGCAAAAATAATACGAATTTTATTCATAGCACAGATTATTATTTACATAATAATATCAATACCAACTTATGCATGTATTATTATCCATCCTATAACTCAAGCATTATATAATAAATGTAATTTTAAATATTAAACGAAATGATATAATGAATAAAATATTCTAACCCAAATTGCTTTGCAAGGGAATACACTATTCGTTTAGAATTAGAAACCAGCTTTGTTTCCATATAAAACATGTACATACATCCTGACCCTTATCCAATTAACTTTCAATAGATTTTAGCTCTTTACTTCATTGTGTGCAATTTTGACTGCAATCATCATTGTTATTTGCAAAAAAATTTTAGCTTTTTCATATAAATGTCATCAAAAAAGTGTAAATTGTTTCGTATAAAGTCGTAAAGAATGTTTTTATGTTGGCAATTTAATTTTCAAAAAGATGAAATTCAATCAATTGCATTTTACTGTAAAACGCACAGAAATTTCGACTTTCAGATATCGGTAAAAATATTTTATCTTCGAAATACACCGAACGATGATGCAACTATGGTTTTAGTTTCGATGTAACGTTCTAAGACATGTATATATGTTTACATAGCCCTGGTAACAAATGTTGCGATCGATATTCTGCGTTCTCCAGAGTCCAACTTTGAACGTTAGACAGTTTTCGTGAAAAGTCTTCGAATTATAAAAACTTACAGTTTTGTATATAAAAGTTTCACAATATTTTGTATATATTTTATGTTTGTAGTTTATAAGATTTATATATTATTTTATTACTGCAGAAAAAGTGTGTCCCATTTTTTAAAATTCTTTACTAAAATACAATTATCGAAATGCTGATCTGTCAGGTGACACCAATTGATTGCGAAGAAGCAGAATTATAAACTATGTTCACATAAATTAAAAAAGTTGTCGTTCGTTGCAGTGGTACTTCCTTTTTTGTTTGATGTAATTGCACGATAAAAGCAGAGTACTCAAAAAAATTAAAAGATACGTCTTAATAGTCGACTTTAATTCATTTGATTGCAGCTTAAAAAATGTTTTATTATGAAAGGATGCGCTTCATAAATATGTGCTCTCAGTCGTGCATTCGTTAAAAGCATTCTCAAAAATTGTTTTATTTTAAGTATAGTTTGTTTATGAATACTAAAAGATGATTTACTTTTAACAATGAAATAGTCAAAGCTTGGTTTTTTCCTTGCGGCTCACCTACTACTGCCTACTGTTATATGTTACCATGCGAAAAAGTTTTGCCTTCTTCGCATTCATACTGTAGATTGTTATATGAACTAGTGAATTATGTGATAGTTATTTTGAGCATTTGAAAGTCAAATATCTCTTTGATAAGACATTTACATTTTCCGGTCAAATTGTATCTACGTATCTAAGTACGTTGTAATGATGCATTTTGTTAGTTTTATAACACGTATATAAAATGTCGTAAAATATACCACTTTCTCTGCACTTGTTTTAAAGAAATGTCTTCGCCACTTGTGGGAAATTGACGATTTTCCACAACTTAACATCGATTAGATTAGTGATAATTTTTTTTTGCAAAGATAAATGAAATTGTTTAAACTACAGATTAAATTGACGCCATTTTGCGGACAGTGATTTTCAAAAGGGCCACGATATCTTGATTCGGTGAAGTGTTTGCTACGTTTCTCGATATTAAAACGTTTCATTTTATCTCGTCCTATTTAAAAAATTTTGAACAATAGGAATTTAAAAATTGGGAAATACTGAAAAGCGTGTCAAGAGTGGAATGATATTAAAGTATGGATTCTACTCTGATTTAAGTTGCTCTTTTCACCAAACCGATGCTTGAAATAGGTGAAAACAGTTGAACTGGCTACTTATGGACAATTGCAATTTTGCCAAATTAGTAACCAACTTTTTCGAGAATTGCTTGTTGGCTGACTTTAAATATTATTACCACTTAAAACGAGTATGTTTCATTTGTTTTTAAATTAATCATAATATCTGCTGGATATATTATCTCTATATGTTTAAGGTAACATTCATGATAACGATGTATGACAAAATAGGACATTTTATAGTACAAATAAAGATTAAACAAATTTAAAATATGTTTTTAGTTAAAATATACATTATACGGTTATTTCAAATTGAATGCTAACTTTAATGACTCCAAACAAATTGCTTTCCTTTTGATCTTGAAATTTTTGATAGTAATTTAATTGAAAACACACATATATATATAATTAAATTATTCCATATCTACAGAAATGTAAACTTGTTGAGGCTTATTGAATGCTGAGCACATAATCGTTAAAACGAGGTAGAAAATGTCAAAATACCATTTCAACTAATATTACAGAGTCACTGTTGCGCAGTGTAATTGAATGTTGTACATAAATGGAAAGTATACAGCGAAACTGAAAAGGAGCGACTCTTATAACGACGAAAGAGAAGCCGAAAGCTTCTTTGGCTTATCGGATCTTTTCGACGACAACGATTCGAAATGTGCGTATGCTCATCCAGGGACATCTTTAGTGACTCTCGAGAAAAGCTCAAGGGATCATTCTCTTGAACAAGATAGCCACGTTCCATGGAAATACTCGACTAGTCATTGCATTCGAATTGCAATGAACACGTCGAAAATTTCATTGCAAAAATTTTGCTCATCTCATCTTTATTTCAGACAGAAAATACATTTACCATCTTGTTCATTCATCATGTATAACATACTAACTCAAAACCACAAAGAAATTTTATTTCAATATTTCAGATTTCAAACTAAGCGACTACAAGTTTTTATAATTTTAGAATTAGAAAAATAACTTTGCACTCTTTACATTTACTTTAAAAAAAATGCAAATTGCATGATGAAATTTCATTTCTCTCAAAAAAAGTTTGAAATTGAGTTTTTAATAATAATTGAATAAAACACTGCTGAACTCTGTCAATGCCAACAAGGAATTAAAAAAATCTCGCGCAAACAAATTATAATTTCGCACTACTTTGGCTAATTTTAGATTCTGCAAATGTATTTAAATGGAAATGACAGAAGATGACAATCATGTTTAACAGCAAATTTGTGTTACAAATATGACTTAATCTAACAGGAGATGAGAAATCTTTTAATTTTAACGTCTGCAAAGTCGATTTGTTAATAATAAACAATAATTGCAGCTTGAAACATTAATTTTAATTTACCTGAACTCAACGAATCCGTGATGGAGTAACAGGACCATAAAGTCTCCTTGGAGATCGTCCCTTTCGCTGGCCAAAAGCAATACCCCATCCCAAGCTTCTGGACGAAACTCCAATTCCAATTCGACGTGCTTATATGCAGCTTTTAATGTGGGAAACGCGAGCCATCCCTGTCCAGTGAAGCGCGGTGAACTCACTTCCGCATCTGAAATGAAACAGTGAAAAGCTAGTAATATATACGTATTTCATAAATATAAACACATATCATGAGTTAAATACCAAAGGTTTGAATGTAAATTGAATACAAATTGTTATCTTTTTTTAGTTGTGCGAAGTCGACAAGGATAGCGAGTTTCTCTTTCGAAAATGTAAAATTCAATTCAATGAAGCTAAAATTTGAGGAGTACAAAACTTTAACGAACTTGTCGCTGATGAAATTGAAATTAATCTTTCGCTCTATTATAAGTCACAACGTACTCTCTTAGATGTTAAAATGCAAGTGACAAGCAAGTGATCTGAAATAATCTACAGGAAATTTATAATATTCGCATAAATTAAATAAATTAGAAACCTAAGTGAAGTTGATGTCATAAATTATTGATTATTTGGACATTTAATATACAATTTGCAAAGATTCACTAATTTTCTCCTTTTGAATTTTACCAAAGATTTTGTGATTTTTTTGTGACATTGTTTCTGATACCTTAAGAGCCTTAACGTTACTTATTCGTCAGTCATCAAAGTCAATTGCTACTAAGTGCACTATCGATTTGAGGTCAATGTTTTCATTGATGTTAAAATTAACCCGCAAATTTAGCTTCTAACTGTTACTAGAAGATACTAATTATGTTACTGTTAAGTAGATTGATAATAGTCTTAAATTAAATGTTACTGTCCACTATTAAATTTTTTTTTAATTTTAATATACTTTTATATATAAAATTTAATAAAGGTACTTTTCAATGGTCTTGATTATAGGTAGTAGTTATAGGACAAGAAAATGAAAATTTAATCGAAGATTACTTATTCACCGATACTAATTTAGTATGTAACTTTATTCCTTATAGATAAAGGTATTGAATGGTATTTAATTTGAACTTGGTAAAAAGAGGATTTATACGTTCCAATCTCATATATAATACTAACAGAATGTCACGATTGAGTTTGATGCGTCATCTATTTACTAAATAAACTAGGACATAAACAGAGATTTACGCAGAAGCAAAAGATGAGAACATAAAAAATGCAGATTATTCTGGGGTTAATAATTCATGTACACGCATATCCAAGTCGTGATCTTTTTAATCGCAAACGCGTTCAATCGCAAATACATGCGATTCAACCAACAATCCTGTATTCATCCATATTTCCATTACAAACTTGTTTCGATATTCATCTCGGCATTAACGATGCGTGCAATTTCAAATTACGCGCGATTTTACATTGAAGTCACCAATGCACGGATGCTCAATCATTACTAATGGCTTCAGCTTTAATTTTTATTCCGCAAAATGTGTGTTATTATCGTTAGCAGTTACAGTAAGATATTACCACGAAGACAAATTTAAAACTAAGTAATCTATAATGAATAATTAACACTCAGATCCATGTTTGAATTAAATGTGCATTTCTGTTCTTTTCTTTTTGATGAATTGTATACGGTAACACAAGAGCACAACTAATAGAAGCTAAACAAACATAAAGAGAACAATCATGTTGTCCAATAAGACGTTGCTTTGATCTGTTGTGTAGACGAGAACTTCAAATAGTCGATTACCCGAATTTGACTTTAACACCCGTTTATGGTCAGCAGTCTATCATTAATTTCACAAAACAATTTGGCAAAGTCAAACTTGTTCTACAAATGTAGCAAACTTTAATGCAATTATATGTTTAGTTAAGTTTGTTCTATCTAAAAAAGCACTTTTTTAACAGTATACAAATTATAGCAGCAATTCATTTTCTGTAATCTTAGAATGATAAATTGAAATAATATATCTCAAGTGTAATCACATTTATATTATCACTTTTTCAAAAAAAAAAACAATTTCGTTTGAGACTCTTTTACAATAAAATACCTAATATCTTGTCTTTCACAGAAGCGAGGAGTTGCAATTATTATTTCGCTTCTCGCTAATAAACAGTACGAAACCGTAGCACGATAAAATGAATATCTTCATATCTCATAAAAGTAGAGAAATATCGCTCATTATTGTTTTCTTCGTTGATATAATATTAATATACAGCATAAAACTTGACTGAAAGTTTTATATATTAAACATGACTGAGTAAAATTGTCGGGTCTTTCTATTTCACGTGTCCTTTCTTTCTCATTGATATTATTTCGACTGATTTAGATTTTTTTATTTTGCAATATTGACTGCTCGTAAAACGAGGAAATATGACAAGCTCGCGGGAAAAATCATTGAGAATTCCGCGAGCGTGTGAAGCTTATGGTATTTTTGCGCTTGGTATAGTCGGGTCATATCGATCACCGCAAGAGAATGAGCTTCTGAAGTGAAGAAGAGCAGCATCTGCACGGAGCTCGGCAATAAATCAACCAGTCGCGATGAAAAAGATTGGAAAAAAGTTGCCTTACTCCCAAGGACGAGCGATTATTTGTATTTTAAGGAAGACTTCCTCAAAATACAAAATTGAAATATCGATTATCAAAATGATTACGAATATTCTCATTTTTCTTTTAACGTCTAATTTACTTAGAAGGAGATTAGATTGCAACTGCTTGAGTTAATGAGACATTTCATTGCTTCCGAACTAGTTTCTAAAAATGCGCTCAAAGCGAAGTCGAAAGTTGAGTTAGAGATATTGAATGAGTTGTCTTATTTTCAAAGAAAGAAAGTTTTCGTTTTTCGTTTTTTCTTAAAGGGACTTTCAGTTGCGAGAAAGAAAAAAGGAAAAACATTTTTCGTACATTGAAATGTGTTTGCAAGACCTTTTCTATGAAGTATCTTAAGACTCCTTATGTGCAAAGATCGTCGGTGTTTCAGATTTACGATCAATATGGCGTTGCAAGCGAAAATTATGCTCTGCCAGTATATCATAAAAAATGACAAATAAATATTGCAAGGCACGTTTTACTACCTTTGATGGCAATATGAAATGAACATACATCGAAGTACAGAAATAATGACTGATCGATATTCAACTACAATTATGCTTTAGCAAACATGCATATGTTATTTGTTACATATAATATAAATCAATAATATTTCAATGAATAAGATTTTTTCTCCTTCAAACGTTGATTATTTTCTGTTAACGAAAATATGAGACTTCACCTCGTGTCATTTTTATAATAAAAAATTTAAGTTTCAAAATCTTTTTAATAGTTTAAGTTTATATATATATAACTTTCGTGCAAGTTTTTACTGCATAAGCTAACGTGATTTGTCGACGAAGATTTTCATAAAGTTGAGATATGCATATTTATAAAGTACATTTCAAGTGCACGACGAAGTATAGTA
Organism: Gryon sp. ZL-2020; assembly: GCA_022817425.1. Taxonomy (NCBI): domain Eukaryota; kingdom Metazoa; phylum Arthropoda; class Insecta; order Hymenoptera; family Scelionidae; genus Gryon; species Gryon sp. ZL-2020. Next base: position 6,246 of record JABFPJ010003149.1, on the reverse strand, counting down.
ATTTGAATAATATGTACGTTTACATGTGACGAAATATTTAGTTAACTTAAGGGTCGGTTTTTCTGAATGTACAGTCACCATATTTCTCCAGCTTCCTAGTATATCTCTGTTTTTACGAATTATTTTGACATGTGATATGCCATAGTTAGAGTATATTTCGCAAGGTCAATCGAGGTTCCTTTGATTACACAGTCAAGTTAATTCCTGACGTGAAATTACAAAAAGAGTCATTTAATAGCATCACGTACGCTCATTTACACAGCACAGACATAAAAGTTGTTTTATAATTCATTTTACATTCGTTTTATAAAGAAAAATATTCAAAACCAGATTTACATAACATTAATACATTAGCTTAGAAAAATATGAGAGCTACGTTACAACAACAATTTTGCATAATAAATTTTAAGAAAAGTCTCTTGATAAAATATGATATTAAATTTTCAAAGAGCGGTATTATATATAAAAGTTTCATGCATTTTTATAACGCGTTGAGGTAATGCGTTGTTTCGGGTGCGTCTAAGTTTTTTGTGGGCGAAATAATGAAAATTGATAGTTAGATTCATTCTGAAATAAATTTCACTCGACTGATCTACTTTGCGGTTCGATTCTTGATTGATCGGTTGGCTTTGAAAGACGAGAGGGGAAAGTACTTTCATGTAAATAAAGTAGATCGAAAGGCTCTTCGAATTCTCTCGTGGGTTTAGAATATTGACTGGGTATCCAGCTTGTTTAATCAAGAATGCGTCTTAGGCTGTTAATATCATGCACTGCAGGACATTAATATCGTGAAAATCAGCATCCTACATATGGCTGCTATAACTTATTGAAAGACCTTGTTAATAAAAGAAATACCAATTTAAGCTGTTAATAATAGAATAAATTTAAAGTTTGGAAAATGTATAATTAAAAGAATTGACAAATTTAAGGCTTTGGCTTCTTTTTATAAATTATATATTTTAAAAACCGTATTGAGTGCATCGATACCAGCATGATAAAAATGATTTATGAACAGTTATAAATAAAAATTACTATAAAAATATTACGCTAGTATATACTTTATAAATGCTCTTTATAATGTATCGTAATATCTTAGTGTTTTATACGTATAATAGTTGAACACGTCTGATGTGACATTTATTGCATATTATACTGCCAATAAAACGGTTTGGCACATTGTTATGATAGTATGCGGATCTGCAAAAAAAAATCTAAATTTGACATTTATGGATCATTATAAGATAAGTATAAGGATTTCTTGTAATCTTATAACTTGGAAACTCATTGTTGTGAAACTGTTTGCCTAAATTGTGGCATAATAAATTTGTTTAATTTATGATACTACAATTTACTCTGCTTGATGATATTTATTATTTTCAGCAGAACAAAAATGTTGTTCTTATGTTATTATTATGTTATTATTTTTCTGTATATTTAATATAATGATGTAGTTTCTTGAAATATTTTCAAATAATTTATAGCACATCAAAGTGCATATCTTTTTTTCTACTTAACTCGTAAAATTGTATATATTCTGAAAAGAATTCGAGATAACAATGTGAATGAAAAAAATCATATAAACCAATTTCTTTTGTGTGTTGCATTTAAATAAAAAATAAAAGTTAAGTATCTGTAATATTGGTTTTATTTTCTATTCACTTAGATGAAAAGGACTATTTGGAAAAGTATTTATTCGTTGATTGATTGAACCGTGTGAATAATATTTTTTTCTCAACCCTAAAGTTGATTATTGGTTGAAGGAGGCTATGGTAAAATAAACAAAAGAACTTCTTCATCGATCGCATTCTCTTCGTATTCTTGAGAGAACATTTGAGTGATAGTCCGTTGTGAAGACTCAAATAAAAGGCATCCTCCGGAAAACAATTTGTCCCGAAATCCTTCGAAAGAATATTCTCAAAGAAAATCGTAGCCCAAAAAAAGTGTCTAAACTATTCAGAAACATTTATTTTGATAAATCTATCTTTTCGAATATAGACAAACTAACATAAAATTTAGTAAAGTTGTGTAATTTTTTTATATTTATTGAAATTTTATTATAAAAAATGCTGAATATTAAAATAATACTTCGGATTATAAACTGCAATTTAGATTATATTATCTTTACAATATTATATTAATATTATAAAATGAATAATAGATTTTTGAGCATTTAAGAATGACATATTTTTAAGTACACAAGAAAGAAGAGAAAAGTTGTAATAATAAAGTGAAATACATAAAAAATTGAATTCAAATAAGTGCATACATATAAGCAAATTTTGTAATATAAAAGAAATGTGTGCAATGATCTTTTTAAATATGTAAAAATTCATTTTCAACTGTAAAATATATTTTGAATTCACTTTATAACCTAACGTCTCATTCATTTATATTTCGATATTTCATTTCGTTATCACGGTTTGATTAGTGTATTAAAAATTGTTTCATCTTTCTGTTTTTAACCGCCACGTTTAAATTTTTTCGCGAACTCTTGTTTGCTCGTAATATTCACAAACCACGATCAAAATTCAAACACGCAATCGTTGTGTATTTCTCGCATGATTTATTGTTCAAACACATAAAACCGAATGTTGAAACTCAATTAGTTTGCTTTAGAATCAACAATCATTTCTCGTTCTTTTGCAAGTCTCAAAATGAATACTCAAATGACTTCTTTAGTGAGTTATAAGACTCTTGTCACTCCCTTGAATAAACATACATAAGTTGCTATTTTTTCTCTACGAGAATAGTAGATGTGAAGCGTTGAAAAATGCAACTGTAGAAGGTAGCAGCGATAAATTTTCAGAAGGGAGGTTATGACTCCTTGTATCCATTAACGGCACCCTTGTGAAGCTAGGAACTTCTCGCGGGGATAATATTCTCATACGTTTTCTTCTCGTATAGCATGTGCTACTCCAATCATTCTTTTACTTTAGAAAAATGTACAACTTTTTTATCTAGTGATGAGATTCGTGCATAAATATCTTATTTTCATAGGATATGATCAATGATATTAATTTTTAGAAAAAAATTAATTTAAATTAAATAATTTTTTACTGAAAAAAAAAATACTTGTAGTACTTTTTATAAAATAAAATACTCAATGAGGGAAATCCTTTAGTTATTGTTGTAATTGAAAATTAAATATAGTTTACATCCTTCACAAAAATCATATTAAATAGAAATGTACCAAAAATATGAATAATATATAAAAATACTTGTGCAATAATTGGATAAATACAAGTATTTGGATATGGTCATTAACTGTGAATTGGTTGCACTAGGTTACTTGTTAATTTGAAAACAGTGGTATTGCGGGGCCTCAAGTCTTGCAAATGATGATCACAAGGTCGCCAAATTAAACCCAAACAATTGGCTGTAACAACATAGTGATTCGTGTTATTCCTCGATCAGACCAATACAATGGAAATTACATCCTATATGCACCTGTAGCTAAGCCAAAGCTGGCCAATGGCCTAATCGGTTAGTCATGCGCTGTGATGCAGTAAATTGTGTCTGTGAGATCTAATCCACAATGACTATGCATTGCCAAACACATGTGTTGCTCATTATTCGACCACTGTGAAAAATCATTCAACTGGAAAATATTAGACTTATAGATGTACATATACGATTCTATTTTTAATCATCAAAAATTTGATCAATTTATTTATAGAATTTGATGTTAATTCAATAAATTGTCATGTATTTTTCAAAATAAAAAAAGCAACAAATTAATCAGTAATTATTAAAATAGACGAGAACTTGAGTTAATATTATAAATAAAAAAGGTGGAATTACAATTTCATGGTAAATGAAACCGCGTTGTCGAGGGAATTAAACAAAATTTTCATTTACATCTAGTTTAAGGTTTCTTATAAGTTAATGCAGCAAGTGAAACATTCAAAAGTACCAAAAACATTTTCTATGCAAGAATTTAATTCACTTTACGAACGGTTAACAGTAAGAAGTCATTCTCTTGCGTAATGAGGAGATGTTGACTTTTTAAGACACATAAACACAGTGTCAAGACATAATATTTGCATCGAAATACATTTGAAAGAAGTGGCAAGTCAAAGGAAGAGTAAACTCCTTTGACGGAACTGCAACGGTTAGTACACTGTCGTTGGGGCTATTTTTGTTCAACAACACGTCAGCAGATACTTGTCACGCAGCGAAAAGTCACCCCTCTCTTAATTATAATATCTATCAAACGTGCGTGTGTCTGAGAAATTTTGCTTCGTCTGCAAAAGCTTACGTGTCATGTATATGTATGCGAGAATAATTGTTCGCTAAATATTTCCATCTTTGTTTATTATTTCCGGCTATTTCCATAAGAAATTATTTCAACTGTTCAAATCTAGTGAAAACAAGTATTAAAAAAAATATTTATTTTATTCAGTATTTAAAATATTCACAAATCTTGTTTTTTATCACTTAAAATAAAATCAAATTAAAGGAAAGTATTTTTCAAAAAATTATGGCTAATCGGAAAATGTAATATTATTCACTGAAAATATCATATGTGTTTTTGCAATGTTATTGGTTCAAACTATATTGTTGGAAATATGCATTTGATGTAGAAAATAGTTTATTTCAAAGAAACTATTTTCTAAACGGGAGAGCGGAGGGAACATTTTTCGGTTGTTAGCGTACGAAAGAGCATCAAAGTAACGCTCTGGCGAACTAATTAACACCTGAATTTCACCATTTCGTTCGTTTATCCGCGTTAGTGTTTTTCATGATGATAAACGTGCAGCAAACTTTGACTTGTTACGCTGATAAGGCCTTAATGATTTTCGGGAGTTATTTGGTAACTATCATTGATATAAAGTCGTGCGCAGCAACTGCTAAGTCGTATTACTGTTGGTATAATTTAAAAGCATAGAAACTATGAGCTTTTGAAAAAGTTCGTGACTTTTGCAATTTCCAACGCAAGCCTTGTATCGAGCGAGCTCTCGTGAAACTTTACAGCTCGTTAAACACGTGCGCGCTTGCGAGTTGCCGCAATACTTCGTTACGAAAGGAGAAAGCACGGTAACACACCGTGTTGAATGGCCCGTTTACAATATCAACCGAAAAAACTGATGTTTTACATATTTAGGAAATTGCTCATAAGAGCGAGTCGACACACACTGTCACACGACAATTTTTGATGAAAAGATTATGTTATTTAGATTATATAACTTGTTTAAGTTTCAACACTGTTTATAAATGATTTTCTTTAACATTTCTATTAATTTAAAAAATGTTAAATAAAAAACATTTAAAAAATTTTATTTTTTCTTATGTAGTCGAAATGTAATACGGAAATAATATTTATAAAATAATACTGTGCTTGTAAATTATAATGAAAAAGTGAAGTTTAATATATAGGTCAGTTTCAGAAAAAGTTAACGTCACTTGGAATAATTGTTTTTCTTTCTTTTAATCAGATCGAAAATTCATGAGATATAAAAAGCAGCATAAAAGTGTCATGGTGTAATAAAAAATACAATAACAATACTAATAATCATAAAATGGCTCAGAAGTTACAGTGTACTTAATAAAATTCTTTTGATGCGATCATTGGTACATAATTTATGAGAAAAAAATATATTTTAAAATGTGTTCGTAAAGAAAATCTCTATCAGACAGTATGATAAAATAATGTTTTGGATGAAAAATCGATAATATTACCACGAGCATATTAATTTTTATTTGTTTCGCTCTAAGACCAGCCAATACGAATACATATGTAATATTATTTATGATTACATACATAAGCTCTGAGGAACTTATGTCTAGTCTACATTAAATACTTTATCATACGCGGAAACGGTTTTCTTACAAAACGAATTTCAATTTGTACAGTTAATTCCTTATATATAGTTTGAATTTACAATATTCCAAAATTCCAAAATATATTGTAAGTAATAGAATTACTGCATGTACACTACCGGTCAAAAGTTTGGAAAAATTTTCTAAACTACAAAAAAAGATGGAAATTTCAAACATTTGTAAAAACTAAACTTCTCATTCGATTTGAATGAAATTTTAGTATATTATAAAAGAGTATGCAAATTTTAACTTCCCAATATCAAAAATTTTTTTGCAAAAATTTTTGCAATATTATGGAAGTTTGAATGCACTGAAAAATTTGGTCATAAAAAATGTCAAAGTTTGATACCCCCCCAAATTTGCAAAAAATTTTTTTTCACAATTTTTTTAATTGAATATTTTTATATAAACCTTAAGCTTTAATCT
>JABFPJ010003148.1:0-16965 GCA_022817425.1 Gryon sp. ZL-2020 | reverse complement strand
TTCAAGGTATTTCAGCCTTAATTTATATGAAATTTCGAACTCAAATTCAATTTTTCTGTTGCAATTTTCAGATTGTTCCAGGCAAGAATTTTTTAAGCTGAAACTCTCTGACTCTTGAACCAGGGTAAATATCTTTCTTCATTTAAATTGATTGTTTATTAATGTTTATTTCTAAAACCGTTTGCGTGGGATAATGTCATGCAATCGTGCCTGTCAAATGACAATTCGAAATACAAATTTTGTCACTAAAATCATAAATAAATTGAAACATGGAGTATAAATAAATTTAAAATGTACAAAATTAGAATAAAGTTTTATTTTGTGGATAATTATACAAACAAATTATGAATGAATTTTGAGTTCGAAATTTCATATAAATTAAGGCTGAAATACCTTGAAATTTCGAAGACAATTTACATCAAAGTTTTTGTTGCTGAAATTGTATGAGTTTATACATGCAATTTTATTTTACAAAAATGAAATCAATAATATATATAATTAAAGATTAACGTATGTTAATTTTCACGTGATTAATAAATATTAAATTACATATTAAAAATATAAGCTAATTAAAATAAAATTCATTGATTTGTTGATAATAAAGAGGATAAATACAATGATGTTCCTCTATCAATTTTTATATGTTAATTTATGTTATATAATTTATATGTAAATTATATTATATTATATTAATATAATTTATATGTAAATTATATTATATTATATTAATTATTATAGTAATTAATATCGAACAAATTATAGAAAATGAAACAAAACTTTTGATATTATTTATTCTTACCTTGATTTCTCAGTCTCTCCAGAAATAAATTTCTTTTATTTAGATAAACTTTTGTTGTAGTCTGGCTTTTTGCACTTTAAAAGTATGGAAGCTTTCATCCCTTATTGTTGACATATGACCAATCAGAATTCAGCAAATTAAGATTAAATAAATAACAATATACATAAATTCAAATTTATATTTAATTAAATCTATATTTATAATTAAACATTATTTTCAATTTTCTTATTTTTTTTTATTTTTTAATTGTTAAATTTCAAAGAAATCATATTTGAATACTTGAGATGACAGCTACGCAGAATCTCATGTTAACCACTGCGTCAGTTCATTTTGACGCCAACATTATGTCTTTAGTATATAATTAAATGTATAAAAAATGAAAAACTAAACAGTGAAAAAATTGCTTTAATTATCAATAAACAAATTTATTAGGTTAGATTTGTTAAATTTAAATCAAAATGGCTATATATTTTATGAAAAGAAAACATGTATTTTGAAAAAAGCATCTGCGCATGCGTGTGACTGTCCGACGCTCAGTATACAGCTGAGCGCGTACGCCTCTCTGTCGGCGTCACATGGTCAGCGTGTCTGCTGGTTAGTTCGGACATGTTACAGTACATTATTCCTGTATTTTTTAAAATTCAAATTTGCCGCCAAAAATGTATGACTAAGAGTTAAAATTCAAGTTTCTACTTAATGTATGACCTTGAATTTATTGATTGAAATTATTATTGAATTATTTTGAGTGCGAAAAATAGTTTAAAAACATAATGAATAAGGAAAAGATAAATTAACTTTTATATTAAATTATATGTTTTATACATGCATAAATTTGACATTTTAAGCATGTCAGCACTATTTTTTTAGGGCGCACTATGATTCTCGCTTATTTTAGACCTCAACACAAGAAATTATAAAGGAATTAAATGTGTGCCAATCAAAAAAAAAATTTTTTTTTAAACTTCTAAAAGGAAACATTTTGTGGAATTACTCGTATATATTTTAATATATTTTTGTCCGTAGAGGTATTTATATCATTCTTTTTAATTTTTGAATTTTCAAACTAAAACTGAAATTTCACAATTTGAAACTATCATTTCTTCAATTTGATAAGTTCCCTTAATAGAATTTCGTCATGATATGTACTTAAACTCTGTAGTGTTACATTATTCACTAATGAATTAGCACACTGATTCATACGTAGTGCACAATACGGCACTCGATGTGTACGCAAGCAATCTGTACACGGTTTAACATGTATACGAATTATACCTAGTATTATTGATACACTTAGCAATGTCCAATGTGAACATGTAGCTTATCGACGGTACTTGTGTCGCAGGAAACCCTTACAAGACGAGGTTATTCAAGTCATCGATTAGATGTTATATAAGTAAAAAGTAATTTAAGCCAAAGTACAATTTGAAGATATAACGAAAAATATTACAAAGTATGCACAACGTAAACATACAAGACGTGCAGTTTATCTAATGGAAATATTATTATATACTAGATTTAGCACTAATACAAAAAAAGGTTATACTAAATTAATAACACTTGCTTGCTTATTTCAGTTTAATTGTAATACATTTAATATACAGATTGGTTTCTTTAATATAACTAAAATTTGAATTATCAATTAAATGGAATATAAGAAGCGAGTAGTGGTTTACATTATACTTTGCACGACTCACTGCCGTGGCTCTTAACATATTATATAACATTATATTAAGTAGAATCATTAAAACAAAACAAAAATTACGTAATAAAATCTGATATACGAATTAATTATATTTGTCCTTACAGACTGTTTGAAAATAAAGTTAATTATCAATTAATTTTATTCCATCAACTTCTATTTGATTCTTATGCAAGTATTTTATTGGTTTGTTTTCTTGTTAATTATAAAACTATTCTTCCATTTCTTAGTAAATACAAAGATGAAAAATTGTTTATTAATCTTAAATGTATATCTTATATTAGTTTTGTTTTCTTGGCTGGAGTTTGATTATCACTGCAAGTTCAGTTTAAGAAAATAAAGAGGAGACATTTTTTCTATAAACTATTTATAGTTTGGTGAACAAAAACTTGTAAACATACCTTGAATATGTTGTAGTAAAGGAACACCATCATGATGCAGGGAATGTAAAAACTGGATAAGCTGGAGTAGATGATAAAGTCCGTATTGTAGAACAGGCAAAGATCTGGTATCCGGTCGGGTGTATTATTCAGACCAAGAACAATAGGACTACCGATTGCCGCCGATATTGCCCACACTAACACTATCGTCAAACACACTCTTCTATTGTTCTTGTGCTTGGCGTATTTTATCGGCTGGGTCACCGCTATGTATCTGCAATTCAAATTCGAGAACTGTGTTTTCGACGACTAGCTGTCGGACAGCACGTCGATTATTATCCGCCAAAAAACTGACACTTCGTATGTTTGGTCCTGAATCTAATTTCAGATTACCATGATGATCACAAACATTTTCACATTCACTACAGATGAAAAAGGGGAATTTAATAAAACTCAACAGAATCAACTTAAAACGACAGAGAAAACAAAGTAAAAACATCGATGGACTCAGTACTTTAATTCGTTTTAAGCTCTGTTACCTACTAAACATAATGACAAAGTAATAGTCATAATGTTTATTCGTTTAGAGTTGTTAGATGAAACTTGAAATTTTAATGACAATTACATTTGAAAACCAAATCATGACCATTTGCAAACTTGGGTTTGCATAGTATGATTACACGTAAAAGTCGTTTACTTAAATGTTTCAACAATACTAGATTTTAATGGTTATGTGTCGTTATCAGGGGCATTGTGGACTTTTGAATCTAGTACGGGACTTAATTTTATTAATGTAAACTAAATTCCAATTAAGTTGTAGTGCTTAAGTAGTAATTTAGATACAGTTTACATTATAGTGAAAAACATTGACAACATATCTTTATCATTGATACTTATTTCAAGTATAAGTTATATCTTATTTCTTAATTTTTATTAGTTTATTAATACCAACTGAATTTCACTGTTGCATTTAATTTTTAAGACTCTTCAAATTAGTCAATATAAATCACGGTCTTCGGTAACTTAAGTGTAGAATAAAAAAATGTCCTGTCGATATTGCCTTAAATTTTCTACATCAGGACTTATTACTGTATTCTCCACTGTGTACTACTGCGGTAAATGCTATTTGTACAAGAAAGCTACATACGGGTTCAAATATTTCTAGTCGTATCACGTAAACGAAGAAAGTTGAGCAAATTATTATTCTTTTATTTTTTCTCCATATCACGTAAGTTGTTTTTCTTTCTTTTGTCTTCGATTTTTATTTTTTTATTTGCTGAGATTCATTTCCAGTTATTGTACTATGATAAAAATTATATTTCGTGTTAGAAAATTAAACAAAAATGTCGAAACAATGGCTAATGTTTACAATTTTTTGTTTGATTAGAAAAAGCGTGGCATTTCCAAAATGTATGTTTTAAATCCGTTTAGTAAACTAACCTGTCTATTGATATAGCTACCAAATTGAAGATTGAACTTGTACTGCACATCACGTCCATCGCTATGTAAAAATCGCACACGAATCCCGGCAAAGTCCATGCACCATTTACCTGCAATCAAAAAACGTTTTTTTCTCATTTAAAATAAACTTTGTTGATACAATTCCAACGAATATTGGATATATATAAAATTAACGTTTTAAGCAAAAAGCAATGCTACGGACCTACGTTGAAACGTGGTCCTGCTCCGAAACTCAGAGGAGTCGGGCTCAACACCACGCTCTCTCTCTCTCGTTCGAAGAAACTCCATTTATCTTGATAAACGTGAATTAATATTTGTATTTTTATCCCCATTTTGCCGAAATATTTGTTAGTCGTTGATGACACACTGTTAATTTAATCCTGTTATAAAGATCTTTTATACATAATATTACCTTGATCGAAATTCGCAATACATTATTTTATATATCTAGTTATCTTAATAATATTTATTTAATTTACCTTCAAATTCCATTTTGTTCATATATGATCATAGGACGCTGTCCGTTACAACGTGCATCGTATGGATGCATATTTTATACTATAAAGCTTATTTAAAAAATTTTTTTTTAATTAAATGTGTCAATTCTTTTTCGTTTTATGGATTATTAATTATGGATTATGAAGAAAATAATTCAACAAATTGTAATTATAATTAACTCTTATTACAAAGTAACTTTTATTACAAAATATTTTATATTCGTAATAAACAAAGCAAAAATATTAAACACGTAATGAAACATTAGCAAGTAACTAAAAAGGTATAACTATTGGAAATATCAGGTAAACAAACAACAAAATCCTTCACTGAAATGTAAGTTTATTCAGAGATGTTGTCAAATCCAAGATCAGGTGATTAGAAGATCGATTAGTTGGTTGCGTAAATTACGTACGAGTAAGAACATTGGGGATAGCTTTAAAGGGGAAAGCGATTGCGTCGCCTCTGCAAATGCATCTTAGAACAAACCGTCACAGGGGCGCGAAATGTATATTCCAACAATATCTTCTACCAAAATTTGATTTAATTAAAATATATTTCATGCATCTATTATTTTAAAATTTACTATCCGTGATAAGTAATTATACTGCATGTAAATATTTTATACCACGTCTATTTTGTAGAGAATTTACTTTCATCGATATAAGTTTAATGTGTATAATGTATAATATATCAAAATTCAATAATTATTTGAAATCTTTGCGTTTATAATAATTAATATATATAATAATAGTACGTGTAAGTTATCACATAATTTTATATTATTTATGCAAATGGTATGACGTCTTGTTTATTATTAAAATTTCATAATACATTAAATTTAATTCCAATGTCCGCTCATCTAACTAGAAGATTATATTTTACAGCTAAAAATACACATTTGGTAGTTGTAATAATGTTTCATTTACATAATGCTTTAGTTCATTTAATTACGGAAAAAAATGAGTGTAGAAAATATAGCGGAAGTATTGCATAATCACTACAAAAACATGTGTCTCATTTTGAGACATTTTTGATGATTGAGACACCAAAAATGTTTCATTTATTCAATTTTAAGACGTTTTTTGCATCTCAAGCATAAAAAATGTCTCAAAATGAGACACTTGTGTTTGCAGTGATTATAACGTAACTTGATTTTGATTACTATTTAATTTTCTTTTCAAGAGAATATGAATATTCCTTTTTATATCCAATAAGAAAATGAATATTTCTTTTTAATTAAAAAGAAATAATTATTTTATTTTTCAGATTACACATTGCTTTTTTCTTTATTGAGTATTTCAATAGCACAATGACTGCAATTAATCTTTATACGGATAAAATATATTTTAATAATTCGCATGTCACACTCTAGTCGGCCGTTAATATTTCTTCAATGATTATAAAAGTGAACTGGCCTTACTTTAACCACAGCTTTGACTGTATTGTAGAAACAAAAAGACTTTGCTTTATTTGTAGCACTCACATCCTGTTTACAAATGATCGATGACGTTTCATCTTTTCCGAGACCATTGGCGCATAGATATATTCGATATATACATATTTCAAATCCTGTTGAGATCATCAATATTTCTATATGATTTACACATACATGTCACATATTTCATATGATATTATTTATAGCTCTAATCTCTCTAATCTTTTGAACAGTGTATAATGATCATTCAAAAATACGCGTGAGTGGTTTTGTTCAAGTATATTTATCAGTTATCCGTAAACAAATTTTAATGCGTGTAATTTCATGTGCAGTTTTATATTGAAATTAAAATAAAGGAAAAAGTACATTTTAATACTAAATATAGAATAATGTTAAATATGTTAATAAGAATATTTTTTTCGTTTTTTAGAAGAATTAAATAAAAATTGTATTTTTACTGAAAATAAACAGTACTTTGGATAAATGAAATTGGATTTATAAAAATAAACCATTTGTAAAGGTTAATGATTCCAATTATTTTTTTCTGAGGTTAAAGCGTGTTAAAGTGTAGTAAAAAAAGTCGAGTTCTTTAATTTTAAAGAAGTGGGTAATTTTTACAGAGACTTATCTAAGCGTAAATTAGCAGAACTGTTAAAAATGGAATTAAGAAAATGACGTTGAAAATTGGTATTCTTCTTAAAGTGAGCAATCTGTAGTGGTTATGTATAATTAAGATTTGCAAGGCGAAAATTTGTTTGCATTAGATTAACAGGGGCTAACATTAAAGCATAAGGATTTTTTATTATTTAAACTTATTCCATATAGTATTATTTGTTGTGTATAAAACAAAGTTGATAAAAAATGTAATATTTCAAGTTTATTAGTATTCTGCATAGAAACTAAAACTTGGCATTAGAGCAGTAAGTGCCTTGGCAAATCAAAACAAACTTATACCGAACATTTATTCGACACGAGTTCACGGGAGTTTGAATTGTTATATAGGAACATCAGAAATATTCAATGTTATATTTGTTATACGAAATATATATCAACAGTCTTTATATATTAATTTCCATGTATGTTCTCATTTCTACATATTAACAAAAATGTATTATCTGCAATTGACACGGATAAGCATATAAATTATATATATAACAAATAATATTCCTGTTTTTTATGTATTTACAAATAAATTTTGTTATTACCAATATAATGCTAAATACGATGATATGTTAGTGCTTTAATAGTTTAAGATATTATCTTTTATCGATTGTCCAAATCAAATTGAATTTATCCCAACTGACACGGTGACTGTCAATAATATTAGGTAGCTCATCAGAATTAGAACTCTCTTATCATTATTAGTAATACTAGCGATCTTCAATACTTGATGCAAGATGTGTAGAACACGAATTCTGCAATTTACAATTCAGTCGAACATGTGCTGACATACATAGTAACCTATACATAATGAACATATCGATGACACGAATTACGTTCGTGAATGACAAGCTGAAGGCGCATTTGTGAAAATTGGTGAGCAAACGAGTCAAATATGGTATTGAGAGTTCGGTGTTGAGTGGAGCTACTCATTTTCAGATAAAGCAACGCATGAATTGTCTCGCGTTGACATATTAAAATATAAACACGGTGAAGTTAGCCTGCCTTTAACAAAATCGATACGGATTTGTGATAATCACTACAATTCGTCACGCTCTGAAAAAACGAAAAAGAAGAGGGAAAAAGAAAGATATAATGAAAGATAAGTTCACGGAAAATGATGTAGTACTATTCATGATCCCACATATCGAATGATTTATGCACTCGATGAATTAATAAATCTAAAGTCGGAGATTTAAAACGTTAAATGAGTAAGATAATTTTGTGTAACGTCACGTCACATGAATCGAACTTATCGAGATGCCAACTAACCGTGCATTTTTTGTGACCCAGTTGGGTCCAGTCGAGTTAATTAAAAGATTAAGGGATCACTGAACGGATTTACTCATCGCAATGGGTAACGTTAGTGCAATTTTTAATTGGGCGAATTTAATAAAAAATTTATGTTACAGCAAAATTATGTTATAATAATTGTCTTTGAAATAAGCGCCTACGGAATGTTCTCAAAAGATATGAAGGTCGAAAAAGTAACAATTCCAGAAGAGTTATATTTAGTAAATGTTACAGAATGGTATTATATCAACTCTTTGGAATTCTCAACATTTCTGGCGTCGGTATTGTTCAGTAACTTGAAACTAGTGGAACAGTTAACTTTTAATTAAAAAGTTTTCTAGAGTATTTTTCTTAAGCCCACATTAATAACCGCATAATTTTCGATAAACTTTGCGGTTAAATTATTAACTATCATGTCAACATATTGTTAATATGTTTGCATTAGTTCCGACATACTAAGTTTATCTCACTTTGTTTATCACAGATTGTCACTTGTGTAATTAGAAATTAAATAGAAGCAGAAGATAATAAAATCTGTGAAATTTGATAGTAATTGTTACTCGTATATGCTGCATTGCATTTTCATATTTTTGTTAGTTTTCATAACTAAAATTTTACTTTGATAATATAATCGAACAACAAAAAGCAAAAACTTTTACTTCGGGTATTAAAAACATCTTCCTTGAAACACTTAAGACACTCGTTTAAACCCAGACACTGAAAGCATTTGTTTAATTCAAGTAAATAATAAAAGACACCCTTTAATATTATATAAGGAATAAATTATGAAATCATATTGTTGAAGTTTACATTCAAAATATTGCTATTTAAAAATTGTTTATTTTTAATTTATTGTACAATTTTTACTGTTAGTAAAAATTATTAATTTTCACATTAAAATTACATTTAAATGCGATTAAAATTTCAAATGTCTTGTATATATATGAATGTATATTTTATAAGTGTTATTTTAGAATGGCCGGTTTGGACCAAATGCAATTTCATTCACTTAGAATCATTTGACTTTGTACATTTAACAGGTCAAGACAACACAAAGTACGATACTTCGATTTGAAAGTTAAATTAGTGAATCTCCATGACATCTATTCTCAAAGCATATTCGGTGTCTACGGTAACATTATAAAACCATCAGCATGTACAGACGTTGGCAAATGTATACACCTGCGCAAACATTTTGATAACGATTTCATGGAAATTTTCAAACGCGAAAAGACAATCGACTTCGTGAATTCAAAAGTGATGACGGATTGAGTTCACTTTAACATGGCTGATAGATTGTCAATATTTTCTGTTCTAAGATACGACAATTTCTTCCGTCACGGTGGCATTTTACATTTACGCAAATCAGCACGAATAAATTAAAAATGCATTAAGAAGGATATATGCGAATTTCAAAATCTAGAAGAAAAAAGGAAGGTTGGATTCAAATTTCAAATCTGCTTGCACATAATTTGGCCACTTTGAATGTCCAACACGTTTCCATTTAAAGTAACGTGTCAGAAGCATAACGTAACGAGAAAAGAAAAAGGCGCACAACGTGTTAATTGAGATCAGAATGACTAGACAAAATGTAAAAGTCGCAGAGGTATCACCTTAGTGGTAATTTTCTTAATCTTTAATGGAATGCCTGGATGAAGACTGCAATTCTGAATATTAATAAAAACTACTGCGTAAAATACACTTTAGATAATTTAAGATTTCACATAATCATTCCATCTGTTCTAACTCTAAGACAAATTAATTCCAATTGAATTATTTAAGTGTTTCATTTCACCGTAAAAAATATTGTGCTTTCTTATTTCCTTAAATTCAGTAAATAATGTTCCTAATTGAATGTGGTCTCAGTTTAAGATTCTTTTAACTTAAAATAATAAAACAGCACAATTTTTCTGTACAGTTAACAATTTTTAACTTAATACTTAGTAATTACTAATTTTTACTTTATTTACTCAACTAATATCAATGTTACATAATACTCCTTGGATTACGTAAATAAGCAATTTATACAATGATGGTATATTTGTGAAAAATTAGCTTGCATGATACATGTCTGTGTAATTACTGTAAAATTTATGCACAGACACGCATCTCGTTTGATTCTTAACGCAATGTCTGCAATCCAAAGAGTAGTTTTGTCAATGCAATGCAAACCTTAAGTGAAATTCATCGTTATTGTACGTGTAAAGAAAAGAACATGGTATTATCCTAAAAGCAATTCTATACTATTTTTTACAATATGATATAATAATCACAGAATATAAGTGAATATATTAAAATCACTGAAGAAACAATTTCTATTAACTTTTATAATAATCTTCAACAGTACAGGAACAAGTGTTTCATTTTGATGATTGATACATCAATACTGTTTCATTTATTCAATTTTAAGACTCTTTTCGCGTCTCAATCATCAAACATTTCTCAAAATGAGACAGTTGTTTTTGTACTGAATGATTATCATATATCCATCTATATCCTGTGATTATTATATCATTTTTTCACTTATTTATTTTGTTTATTTATTCATAAATAAGTAATTAAAAAAAATACTTACTTATTGTTCGAAATAAAGCATATCTCTCAAAATAAATGCAATGAAGTTTACAAAAAATGTTTTGAATTGCTTTAATTCCCTTGAGATCTAAATAAGACGAAACTGAAAAGAATAAAATATGAGGATACATCTTTGTTAAGCATACAAACATAGTAAAAATGGTTAGTAGAAAAAAAAGTTTTATGGAAAATATCTTAATTGAAATCTCTTTATTTTTTTCTTCTCTTTATCTCGTTAGAAGATGCTCAGCAAGGCATTCTTTTGAGATAAAGCAAAAATAATTCGCACAATTACTTTAAAAAATGTAAAGAATGAACGAAAAGATCACGTAACACAAACATATTTCTGTTATGCACGTTTATCAAATGATTTTTATATGCGCTCGGTACGGTTCTCGTAGATTCAAATCAGTGTGAATTTCTGAAAACTTACAACGTATGCGGTTTCATCATTTTATACGTCGAAAAATTGGAATACAAAATGTATCAAACAAAATGTATGCTCAAGTAACTTCTGATTGAAGTGATATTTTAGACAAGATATATTATTGTTGAAGTATAAACATTATTTATCGTTTATATAACAGAAACCAATTGTGTCAATCTGTCGATTTTTCACTTTTATCAGTATTCGAATAAATAATATGTCAAAGTATATTATGGTATAAATTGTATTAAAATGATTTTCAATGAATTTTTCGTCAAATTTTCTAATTGAAAAATATTAAATGTTGGATTAAATGATTATATTGCTACATGCAACCCAATTCAAAGATTTAAACACGGTTTCCGAATTTAATCTTTAAAGTACCACCATCAAAATACTAAGCACGAATCAGTTTTGAAATTGATCCATAAATCTTTCATCGTGACAAAATCCCTTTAAGAATCAATCGTAACCAACAGCAATGCTACCGGATTATCGGCGGAAGTAAGAGAGGTATATATGTAGAGCGAGGTCACAATATCGTTTCACAGTTATACACGCGGATAGCACTTACTGCCTACCTTTCTTCAATATACTTTCGATATAGTATCTAGATATGGGTGTATATATCTGTCGTCTGTGTACAGAAAGAAGAATGGATTACATTTCTGCAATTTGAAATTTTTATATTTTTTTAAATTGTAACACGATACTTGACTATGTGTTATAAATACTGTCAAAATTGATAAATTACCCACAAAAATACTAAATACTAGCATTTTTAAGCAGTTACTATTACAATGAGATAATTTATCATATATCAAAAAATACTCTAACTACATATTAAATATTCGTGTTTGTAAACTAAGTATATCATCAATATTAATAAAAATGATCTATTTTTTCTGATTACATAACTTTCGATTTACAGGATAGGTTGAATCTATTCAATAATTTCTGTCAATATATGTTACATATTAAATATATTCAGATATTAAAATTAGATTCGTAGATTTGAAACGATTTTATTAATTGAATTCATATTTTGACAAAATAATGGAACAATTAAGAAGTTTTTATTGTAAAATTTTGATTAATAAATATAAACTGAGAGTATCGTAATTGATTACTAAAATTTTTATACAAAAAAATGACTACTAGTAGTATTGTTATATCCTTAATACTAGGCTTTTTTCTCCAGAATGTGATTTAAATCTTAAATTATTATAATAAAGTTAACAAAAGAAAATATGACAATAATTTTAATAAACTAATTAAATCTAAATTTAATCGAAAAATCTTTATTATATACTCATATAATAAATATTTTTTTTTAATATGTATATACGGGCGAGAAGTTCCACTTCTCGCCCGCTCCCTCGGCACATAAAATGATGTAAGAGTTTCGGGTGCAATGGCGCCCTCGGCACTAAATAACTATTTCGTTTTGTGTACATAAAAATTATTTGAATTAGACTAATTTTTGTTTTCTCAATTTTATATTAATAAGTTTTTTAAATGATTATATACTTACACATTGTCTGTTCATTAAAATAATTTCATTAGCTGGAAAACAAATACAGAAGTTTACCTATTTTAGCAGTATGTATACTTGTCACAGGTATACTGTCTAAAGATTGACAGTTAAACTGATATATTTACTATGAGTATTTTGTATACTTTTTGCTAGGTAAAATTTTTATTTTCTATAAGTTTTCGAAATGGAAATAATCGTTTTGCTGGTAAGCTTATAAAATATTTTGAGTTAATTATGATGATAATAACTAATATCTTGAACTTTGAAATTCAAGCAATATTTAATTGAAAATAATTTTTTGTTTCGTAAAAAATCAACAACATTAGCTGGATATATCCTCAAGTGAACTTAATAAATGCGTAAAACTGATAAGATAGTTAAACGTTCACTTTGGAATCTATGTTTTGTAATAACTTAATGACAAGATATGCCTTTGTAGTGAAACTCATATCCACACATGACGTCAGAAGAGAAATAATGTTAAAGTAATTTGCTTAGCGAAACGTGTACTGCGAGTACGTCAACGCGGAAACAACGGCAAGACCCGCTTTCAAAATTTGGACACGTATTTAGGACTTAGATGAAATCAGATTAAATTTTGCTATCCTAACATATCCACCACACGCATACGCTTCGTACTTACTGAACTATAGCCCCGCGTGAGATTCAAGTATATAAACACAGACAAGGATGAACAGATTTGCTTGGCGTAAATCCAGACGCGGCCGTTCTTGCATAGTATCTGCAATGATATTACCGTTTGCCGAAATTCATGTCCAGTATGTGATAAAGGTATTTCTAATATCACCCTAAGTGCAAACTGATTCGCTTGAATAGTATCTCCGGTAACGAATTCTATTTCGTTACAATGTGCCAAGTGTTCTTCGTCATCACGAAATTCAAGTCCTAGAATTTCGACACTCAAGAACTCAATATTTACAGAAGACATATTGTATGTGATATCTATATGCTAAATTAAAATTTTCAAAAATGTGAACATTTGCTACATTTTATTTACGTGCCTTCATCTATCTTTAACTAAATTACAGAGAAGTAAAGAAATTATTCGTAAAGGACCTAAGGTAATATTTCTTTTACAGGTTAGGAAAAATATTTTATAACATAATATACAACTTTTTATTTAAAAAATCGGAAATTTCATGTGATCTTCGTAGCAATAAAAAAACAATTTATATAAGTGCCACTTAAACGATAAATAAAAACATCGGTGCAAATGATTTCTAGATTAGATTCATTTTAGCCGTAAAGTGATTTTATATTGTAATATGAAATATATACTGTAAATGCAGTAGTAGAGACATGTTTCGCATTGCACTTAAAATATTGAGAACAAATCATACGCTTTATACATTAGCCTTATTAGTGAGTTAATAAAAAAATAAAATCAAGAAATAGAAAATTTAGAAACATAAATAACAGTTTAGTCAGCTAGTAATATATTAATTAAATTCGGAAGAGTTCACATAAAGCCATTAGACATTTATATTTATTTTTATGTAAATTGATTTTAAAATATTACATGATATTTTAAATTTAAATAAAATCGAATTTAAAAGCAAGTTTCGTCATCGGAGAAGATATATTACATTCTATAATTCAAAATGTTTGAATTTATTGAATACATATTGGAATTTCAAAAATTCTTACTACCAAATTATTTTCTCAAACTTTACATAAAATCTTGTTCGCATGCCTTTTCATACATCAAATTTTGTCCACCAAATGTGCTACCAAATTTTTTTTATTATAAAATAGCCTAACTTAAGCATAATATGCAAACAGTTTATATAAGGAACATCAGAAAAAAATCAAATAACATGATATTATAATAAGGCAATTGTTTATAT
Organism: Gryon sp. ZL-2020; assembly: GCA_022817425.1. Taxonomy (NCBI): domain Eukaryota; kingdom Metazoa; phylum Arthropoda; class Insecta; order Hymenoptera; family Scelionidae; genus Gryon; species Gryon sp. ZL-2020. The sequence continues at coordinate 2,334 of JABFPJ010003148.1, read as the reverse complement.
TTATTTAATTCTTAATTTAATTAATTAATTGAATGTTTAGAAATTATATCAAAACTGAACAGCATATATTATTCTAATTGCAAAGTTTTTGTTAATGTATAACTTTGTTTTAATAATGTCAATATTGATTTAATAATAGTTTAACACAATATGGTATTCACAAGAGTTGTATCATTTGAATGTATATAGTCATCTTTCACTTGATTATAATAACAACAATAATTTGATGCATTTATTTTATATTGACTGGAACAGTATCAATAAGCTCTAATAATCGGCATTATAAGGGAAACGGAAGATCCCACTCGATAACACTGTATTCAAACTATATATAACGGTCTTAATTACTGTGAACTTCATTTGAATTGTAAATTCGTTCAAACCTATTAAGTTTGCGTTAAATAAAACCTATTTACTAATAATTTATTAGGTGGACATAGTGAAATCACCGGTCTAATTTTGGCGAAATTACACGACCACATAAATACTATTAATCCGAAGCAAAAAGAAAATTGTTTTTAGTATTATAAACTTCTTTCATGGATATCGTGATAAGACAATTAAAGTACTGCTCGTTGAGTTAATTTTCTGAAGTTAATTTTCTAACATTTTTTAAATCTACTTAAGAATATATTGGATTAATGCAATTTAATAAGTCACGAATTTCTCTAAGTTTAAACGAGTATTATTACACTCTTTTAATATTTCAATTTTTTACTTTTATCAAACATAAGTTCAATATAATTGAAATGTAGAAATATATGTTTATAATATAAATATTCAATTATATTAATCATTTGTTTTTTATTAAAAAAATCATTACATTATATTACATATGAAAATTTGCATGGCAAGACTGTTTTCAGAATACATAAAGACAGCTTACCATTATTGACATTTGTCATTTCCTACGTTCATTTTTATGAATAATAAAGTAGAAAGTACCTTATAAGTCCATCATCATATGCAGTTCGGTGAATAATTACATTTAATCTGCAAAGATTATATCATTTGATGATTAAAAATATATATGACTATTAGAAGAAGCAGTTTAAGCGTATTGCGATATTCTGTGCTCATTCATTCATTCATTATTTACGAATACATGTAAATAAGAAGTTACTAAGTACCTATACGGTAATTTATATCAAATGCCCCTAGCTGGCACAGCTGTCAGGCAACAGTCAAAAGCTTAATGCATTCGATGTTTGGAACAAAATCACAGCAAAAACAAATGTTTTAATTTAAACGTTTTTGTAGCAGTTTTTAAAACATTTGGAAGTGTTTTAAGTTCTAACCTATCTTTTTAACATTGGATAAAACGTCTAAGTGTTTTAAAATAAAATACTTCGTTTTATAGTGATTGCAAGTTTAGTTATAAGCCATTATTATCCGTCTTATACAAGCTTCGATATATAGATTCATTGAGCACACCTCTATTGTTCATAAGATCTTGTATTAGTAATAAAATATACAACCGCATAATTGAACAAAAGTTTTGTTGATAACATATAATACAGCTATAATTAAATTTCACTTTCAACATTACTAACCGAATATTGTATATAGTAAAATGACTTTACCATTAGAAATACATTGCATTTTTTGACAAATTAAATTTTCAATTAAACTTATGCGCATTGGATTGGATTTGCTGCAATAATGGCTTTTGAAACGTAATTCTACTTCTTGTTCATTAAGAAGCACACAAAGTAGGTGAAAACTATAGTGTATTCAATGTGAGATCTTATTGTAGGCTATTTCAAATAAACAAACTAAAATGACATTTCTTCCGCTCATTTTCTCACGGTAGATAATGAGGATCGTTTTACTGCGACGATAATAACGGACTGCAATGCTCGCTGGCGTGAACATATTATACGGCTGATAACTATCGTAGATTTTGTAATAAAACAGTAATTAGCAGCAGGTGTTTAACGAAGTTTCGAACGTTTTTTCTCCACTTTTTTCATCTAAATGTTATTATGTATGATGTCGATTTTCAATCTAATGAGTTTATATAGATTTTTTTACATAAAATAAATATAGAATTCATAATATAGATAATAAAACATTATTGCCATATAGAAAACAATATATTTTTAAAGAAAGAAAAAGTAAATATTTTTAAAAAATAAGTAGATTATTTCAATCAATTGTAGATAAATACAAAAGCAATAGTTATATTACTTCTCACAGAAATAATTTTACCCAGATGGAAATTTTAAATTGGCTCATTAAAGGCCCAGTAATGGCGATCAGTGGTCGACCGTCGTATTTCATCGTTGGCGCAATATTGGCAATTAAACACTGTATTACGTTGGGCCAGTACTG
>JABFPJ010003147.1:0-16969 GCA_022817425.1 Gryon sp. ZL-2020 | reverse complement strand
TTGATAAAACTATACTACAATGAAAATATAACCTACAAAAAGGAAACAAAAAATATTGTAATGGAAAATTAAATATTAATTATGTTTATTTATTGATATTATTTAAAGAAATTTATTATTGTTCAACGAAAATTTATAATTATTATATTTTTTATTTTGTATATTTTAGTTCTGATGAGGAAATAAAAATTATTTCGAAACGTTAATTAAACATAAAAAAGATTTTAATTGGGATACAATTATTTATATATAAAATTCTACAGAGGAATAACACTAAATTATCTATCCTCTTAATATATATACAATATAACATGTGAATATTTATCAAGATTATTTTGAAAAAGCGACTCGGCATACGTATATGAAAGAAGAGTCGCGTCAACAATTTGGCGAAAGCCTTCTTTATAACGCGACTCACGAAAAAAGATGAAACCTTTTTCTATACAAGTATAGGGCTTTTTAAGATGAGTCGTTTTGTACGCAATTTTCATTTGGCCGAGCACCCTCAAAGAACTTGTCGGAATATCAAAGTTGTGGGTCAGCAAGAAACAGCAACTCGCCTTGGCGATTAGCCGTTGTGTAAAATTACGTTTATCAAATATTAACGTCGGTACTTGCTCGTAACATTTGATTCAATTTTGATTGAAGGTTGGGTTCTTATACTTAATGCAAGTAATATTGAAATTATTTATAATCCTGAATTACGTCTTTATCCGCGCAGATAGCACTTCCGTAGTTGTAAAAAGTTAATTATTTGTATATAGCATGTTCGGTTGAGCGATTATGTTGAATCTAACTAATAATCTCTGTCAACTCATTTTAAATCAAATTATCCTTTAATTTATAATGTTACTAAAAAATTTTTTTAACATGAAAATGATTCTGTAAAAATAAACTGCTTATTGAAAGACAATTTAAACTAACTGTCAACTATATATATTAGTTTTAAAAGCAAACTTGAAGGTTTAAAATCATTAATTCCCCTAAAGAAGTTTGAACAACATGTTTAAATGACATGGAACTTATTTTATGCTGTGGCATAAAATTCTAATTTTTCTTACAATATAACGGCATACAATTTTTAATAATTAAATTAAAGTAAATTATAGTAAATTGCTGACGATTTTTAAGAGGATAAATTATTATGATTTTGCGCATAAACCTAGAAACAAAGAAAGCTCTCAAGCATCAAAAACATTCATATATACAATTATTAAAGTACCGCTTGTATATTGTTTCTACTTTTTATTAAAATGTCTAGTTCAATAATTAAAATATAAAAGAAGTATTTCAATACGACTTTCAAATTTTTATTTTATTTTTATACGACTTTCAAAAATTTTATTTTACATAAATTCATAATTAACTGATTTTTCTTTCATGGAAAATTACTGCGGAACATTTCTAATTTCTTTACCATACTATAATGCAAGATATTTAATTAAATAATAAAAATATGATTTGATTCGTTGTTACGTTTGGTGAAAATCATAGATTTAACAGAATAAATTAGTTTGTCCTTTTACTTATAATTTTTTTTCAAATCATTGTGTTCACTTTATAGTACATAACAATGGATTTGACATAAAAAGAAAAAAATATATTTTTTCAAAATGCCTAAATTTATTTTCTGCGATGTTTTTCTAACTATTTTTGAACACCAACATTAAAATATCTCATCCAACAAAGTTCCACAAATGCATAATAAACAGCACAAAAAACCAATATCATGTTTATTTCACTTTTATTATATGCGTTAAAATACAATTCGAAAAAGTGCCTCGTGTATTACAAAAATAAAGTATTCAGAATGAAACTGAGTTTGACAAGGGAAAAGAACTGACGCTGTTTTCCCGACCGGATCTAGTTATATGCCGCGAAAATCGAACTAAATGTAATTCGACGAGCTGCTCCACGGCAGGTGGAGAGATAAAATTATGTTCCGCGCGTTGCGACATGAAAAGATAGGAGTGAAAGAGAAAAAGAACAATTTGGCGCCCCTGTAGACTCTCACGCAATTATGAGAAAAATCTTGGTAGATGTACCGTAGGATGTAGAAAAATGTTTCATCGTGCTTGTGGGAGAAGAAAAATGTGGATGTGAATTTTTACGTACGATTATTTTTCAACGATAAATGTCTCTACATTTTATCACAAAAAGCAACTTAGTTACTTTAATACGAAGTGAAGTCACCGATAACTTATTCTCATTATTAGAATATGCACGTAAAATTAATCGGTTGCAAGTAATTTTTCATCACGCTTATTGCATCGAAAATACGTCATTCCTTCTATCAGAATAAAAATACGACATTTCTGAATGGTTCCAAAAACAATTTAGGTAATGACCTGGTTTGAAGGTGTACTTCAAGCTGATAACACTCTATAATTTATCAATGTAACTTTCATTATTGCATTTACGGATAAAATAGTAGTTTGATATTTTGAACAGAAGAACAAAATAACCGCGTAATTAAATGCTCAAAAACAATCATAATGTATTTGCAATATCACTAGTTTTGTTAAACACTAAGCTTGTTATTCGTTCTGCCTTATTATACTTTTTTCTTTTTAATGTAAAATGTTTCTTCTCGTCTGCTAACTCTATATAACTGTCGGAAAATTTTATTTCATTTTACAAGACAAGTCGAAAAATACAATTATGGTTTATTATCTTATGTTATTTGAAAATGTTTATTTACTTTATTATTAAGTGCAGAAAACATATTTTAACATAATTAAAAGTTTTAATTATACTTTCAGTTAATACTTTCTTTTTATATTTTTTATATACAAAAGTAATTACTTTTTTGTGAAATGAAATGTTTGGTTTTCAATCAAACAAATTATATAATGTAAATAAATTTGTTTATTCAACTTTTTGAAAACATCAAAATTACATAAAACGATCATGTTTATTTAAATAATTATTAAATATTTCAGTTTTGTATTCTTAAATAAATCGAATAATGTTAAAATAGAATGTATATATAAACGGAATTCATTGTGTTTATGTATAAAAGACTTATCAAAGTATAATACAAATCTTATTATTTATGACATATTCAACAAAATATTGTTAGAAAGCGAAACATTATATTAGTTCATTAATTTGCGCATTTATATTTCTTTGTATGTCAACGTACAAAGATAAACTCCGATGCTTGATACAATTACGACATGAAAAAAGAATATATCATAATAAGCTTCATCTGTCGCAACGCCTTAACTAAATAGAAAATTCCGCTAAACGGCATACATTCGGTTTATCCTTATTTTCGCAATTCCCGCCATTTATTTACATGGTCACACAGGCAGTTCAGAAATAAATTCTCTTACTTTTCTCGCAAACTCATTATAAATGATCTCATTTCATAATAAATCGCAACCGTTTGCAATTCCGGCCACTTCAAATCTGAACTCCGGTACAAAAAATAATCACAATACACAAAAAAAAAATAAATCGTATCTCGTCTGCGCAAATGACGACAATTAATCGTTACACAATTTCTGCCTTAATTTTGCATTGAAACAAACGTCATTTATTCTCATGGTAGCTGCAAAAAGTAGTCGTCTACAAAGTTTCTCGTCATCTCACCAAATGCATAAACATTTTTGTCTCTAGAGTATGATTTATATCAAATTTAAAACTTAAAATGTGTCTTTTTTGTACACCAGTCTAGAAGTTGAGTTTCATTCATTTTTTATATAATTCGTAGTTCTTGAGAATTAAAAACATTTTACTTCTGTGTCTCTTCTTGACAAAAAAAAAAATATTTTTAATGCGACGTCTGACAAAAGATACTTTTCTTCCCTAGATTCACAATTCTAAAAGATGAAATGCATATTTTATGTTCTCGGTAGACGAAATGTGACTTTCAATTTTTTTTTTTTTTTTTATGAAAGAAGTAACATGTTTTGGTGACATGTATCATAGAAGATACTTTTCAATGGCAAATCCATTCTGATTAACAGCGATGTGAAAATTCGTTTTGTCAGTGAGTGACGAAAATGTATACGAAACACAAAGCGACAACGAAAAGATAAAACAGTCGAAAAAAATGGTATCACAGATGAGATCGATTCATCGAGGGGCATTTTTTTGTCGTCAGTAATGTGCCGGAATTTTCAATTCCTCTAACCAGAGAATGAATTTCTTGCTTCTCGAGCATGGATCGAAGTTATAACAGAATTTTCCGTCCTCACTGCCAGGCTTCATCCCGCGCGTCGCACTGCGCAAATCTAGATCTCCGCGAAAAGTTAATTTAAATTCCGATAGGACGCGGCCAAAGTTATGGCAGCGTATAAAGATTGGCGAAATATCGAGGCTTAATCGGTATTATAAAAACATAAAACACAATTCTCGATATACATGAAACCAGTTGACATACTTAAAAATATTGATTTTATTACGCCTGCAAAAAAAACCAAAAGAATACACTTTAACATTTCAGATATTGTTTTTGGCAAAATATTTGGTTACAATTTTTTATTGAAACAATTGATTATCTTATACATTAGTTAATTGAAATTTCAACAGTTCTGGTTTTATTGTTGATAGCACAACGTTTTTGTTATTGAAAAATATGTCATTAAATAAATCGAAAAACCAGTCTTTTTGTAGAATGCAAAATAAGCGATTTTACGGGGTTAGTTAATACAAACTGAAAACATTTGTCATAAAATGCTCATTTTTCTTCCGGCTCTTTATCTCTAGGGACGAAAATGTTTTCTTTTTTCATTTTTCATTCTGAAAATTACCTTTTTATTGTTATTGTGTACAATAATAAAATGTAAAAGCTCCTCTACAAAGACCTGACTATATATTATTTAGCGCGAAACTAAAATGATTTGTTTTCGACATTCTCAAGAAGAAATCTTTTTATACATCATTATGAAAGAGAATGAAAATTAAAAATTATTAAAATTGAAAGTATATTATGTTTATTAGTGTTACTGCTAATTAGTGTTCTAAAAATATGATTTTAATTTGAAAATGTATAATTTTCAATTTTAAGTAGTACACATAAATTTTTGCTCATACATTTCAAATAATTTGCATTTCCGGAAAGAAAGAAAATAATAAGCATTATTGAATTGATTCAATTGCTCTACTTTCCATAATTTGGTCTGTATATCTATAACTTGCAATATTTTATTATCTGAGAAATATCTATTATGTCTCAGTAAACATAATTTATGTTAAAATATCTAATAGTTTTATATTCAGGAAATTCCTGAGTAATGCAAAGTACATATGGGATTTGCAGAATGGAGAAAAAGTTTATCTTTGTCTCGAAAAACTGTACATAAAATAACCCAGAATACATAAAAGCAAAAGCAAAAAAACATAGAAGAAGGACTGCTCTCTAAGAATAACGTCCGGGTGTAGTAATGAAAAAAAAATTTATGGTGGTCCCTTAGCCAACTAATTTCATATTCATTTCCATGACGAATTTATAATAAGAAACTTGCATTAACATTTGTGTTGAATGATCCTCCCGTGAATAATCCTGCAAAAAAATTCGATCGAGATCATTATTCTTGCACTGTATTTTTTACAATGCAAGTTTTACAATACACTAAAAAATATCAAATTCTGCATGTTTCACTGTATTATATATTATGAAATAGAAAATTTATTACAATTAAATTAACATTTCTGCTTTAAAATTTAAAAATATTTCATTTCCAAAAAAGCATCGTTTTACTCATATAATAATGACCAAGCAATTTGAAAATAAATTACAGAATAGTACTGTGATGATCTTATTTAAAATATTCAATACCCGTTAGAGAATTTATTTCTTGATACTTTGATTGATCGTAAAGTGAATATACTTTCGTTAATAAATTACCATTTATATTGTATTTGTAATTAAAAATTGTGTAATACTAAACAAACTTGAATGAAAAGAAAAATATTCTGTGCTTTTACCACAAATCAAATTACACCACAAAATTCTGCGAATTTTGTAAATAAAAACTAATAATAAGTAATGTTGAAATTGCTTTAAAAGGGAATACTCATATAAATTAATACACCAACATTTACACAGTATATCAATTTATGGTTCAAAGCAAGAATGCCGCTGATTATAACGCATTGCTTATACAAAGGTTGAGTAATTTCCGAAAACGCTGCAGGTTATAGCGTTAGTTTAATGCAAGCGTAACTGCATCATTCGACGTATCGATTACCGTTAAGATAAGAATCCTCGTGTTTGAATTTAGCCTAGAATTTCTTCGTAAGTTATCCAACCTTCGCTTTAATATACTTAAACTCTATTCGTTTAATCAGTACAACTGTCATATTCATCGTTATAATATTTAACTTAACTTCGTGGAAATATAAACATTTAATCCATTCTCGTAATGTGACACTTGGTTCAACAAACTGATAATAAGAAGTACTGCAATCACACAAATACAATGACTAATTACTTAAATGACGTGTAAGTCCATTTCGAGAAAGAAAATTAGAGAGAGATGAAAAGCTGAGTGAGGTACGAACACTTACATTAACATGTCTTGCGTCGGGGCCTCGGTGAATGACGAATAATCAATCACAAGGGGCTTACAATCAAAATGAACAATTCATTACGCTTTTAACCCTTGGTTAATAATGTTGGAAGTATTATTCAATATTGTATCTTCTAATTGCACGAGACTATAAAATGAATTCATCTGTCGATGTCGGTCTTTTGATCTTTAATTAACTAAAGATTGATTTAAAAATAATTATAATATATACAAGTTCAGTAGAAGATTCGATAATGTCATACGAAGACATAATATACGATGGTACACACGTATTTAAAAACAAAGTTATAATAATGAACATAATGCTTATAATCTTATAACAAATATAGTCTAGATTTAGGAAGTAATTAAAAAACTATATATTGTAGCAGACTACTTAGACGCATTCTAGTGCATAGTTACATTAATATTAATACAGAAAACTTTAAATGGAAAATCGTATGCTGCAAGTAAAAATAGTTTGAATAAATTTGTTACAAATATTTATGTTTTATGATTTTATCTCCATTCATTAGGAATGATAAAATCATTATTTTCAATTTTATTGTTACGCATGTATATTTTGTACTGTTATATCTTATATATAAGTGTAACATTATCCATAATCTATATATATTAATATATAATTAATGTAAATTTTACATGTTACTTTATGCAAATTCATAATTATTCATATCAGCTGCTTTAATGTTTACACGTTAAAATGTCCACGATGTTGATGTTCAGTATAAAATATTTCATTACTGTGCAATATCATAAATTTATGTGTACAAGAAAAAGTGACGCATTTGTACGATTCTTACAAATGGTCACTAGTAAGCTTCACACACTTGACGTTGAAGTCTTGAGTACATGTCACTATAATGCCAGCTACTTCATAAGAAACGATTTATGTGACAATTTCGTATAAATTGCCTATCTTAATCCATTCCTATGTGATTATTTCCAGCAACCTATATCGAAGCTCAAACTTAGAATCTAAGCGTAAATGAATCTATTTTGATGTAATGATATTGCATTATATAAATATGCATGGAACTAAATGTAATTTTATGTCCTCATTTATTTTATAATGCTTAGCACTAAAAGGTTTTATATGAACATCTTATATTATTATAAAAGCGTGTAATTTATTGGTAATATTCATTTTTATATAAAATTATATATATATATGAACATAAAAGAAACGAACAGGGAATAAAAATAAAATACTTTTAAATAATGATAATGCATTATGATTCCAATTATTATTATTATATTCGTTATAAAAACATATATAAAGCACAGTTTCTATATTTGTTATAAATCAATAGTTTTAGTTACAAATTCACAATAATAAAATAACAATAGTGATGCAAAAATAGTTTGTAGTATCAATAATTTACATATGCATTTCAATGTTATTTTGAAGTTGAAAATGTATCTAATGTGTATTTTATGTTATACAAATGTTAACACAAATATACTTATGTTAATACAAATTGATTTATGTTCCTATTGGTGAATGTTAATAATCGAGTTTCAGTATACACTTTACATGCATAACATGATTATATTTCGACACTTTTACATTAATACCTAACTTGTTTACACGATTTCTTTTCTCTATATCTTTTTATCTTTAATTCAACACTCTTTAAACTCTGTGAAGAAATATCTTTGTCTGTGATTACAGCAATAAGTATCTTTATTCTGATAACCAAAAATCTAAGTTTTGCTGAACATGCAAACAAGAAATCAGTTGTACGAAGAATGAGTTATTTCACAATATAATAAATTGAAAAAATAAATTAAAAAAAATTAATATTTTAAACAAACGTCTTAAAAATAGCAAATAATGATTTGTTATTTTTGTTTTAGTAATGTGACAAAACATTTTATTAAACGAGATTAATGGAACTTTTCATTTAAATTAAAGCTATATTGTTTCCAACTTAAACTTAAATGTTAAATTTGAACCACCATATTTCAATCCAGTTTATTTGGCGCTTTGTATTTGTTACTGTAACTCACCGTATTTCATCTTATTCGTATTGCCCAAACCCATCTACAAGTTTAACAGTTTACGATTTGCTATAAACAACACAACAGTCGAACGCACAGTTTACTCTTCGCATTGCAGAAACGAAAAGTTACGATTTGCTACTTCGCTCAATAGGAATTTCATCAAACACAAAGTTTTAAGTGTTTCAAAGGCCGCAATTAATGTTCAAAATATACAAATTATTTACAAAATTTATAATTAACTAATCAAATGCCTTTTTTATTTATTCATTGCAGACGAGAGCCCAAGGAACACCAACGTGCGGACCAACGGGACCAAAACAGGCGGAGGGGTTGATAGTTGCCCATTTTAGCTCATTTTTGATTGGCCAACCAAAAGTGAGCTACGACGGATGCCAAGCAAATTTCTTCACTGCCGCGCGACAAGACGAGGTCTTTTGATCGAGGAACATGCCGATGAAGACGTAAAAAACGAGAGAATAATTATGTAAATATAAAGTCCGAGGTAAAGTACAAGAGAAGGACAAAGCAATGTGCGAGTGGAAAATAATATGCGATAACGAAAGATTACAAGACAGATTACAAGAGGAAACCAGAGATTCTCCAATCTCCATGACCAAAATGTTCTTTCAACACTTATGTGTATACTGAATGATTCAATCAATCACAATCATAGTATATAGTTTTTATCCCCTTCTGTCAACTTTCCGTCCCTTCGCTCCCTTACCTTCCTCTCCCCGTTCCCACGCCCTAATACATCTTATCCAAGTAACAGCTTTGAAACTTCTTCAGACTTTGACCCTTAAACTGTCGCGCTCCGTTGCCATCTCTTTTCAACATAACCGCTTTATGTTTAAGTGATAAAACTGTCGGGTTAATAAAATACAACCGTATCCGGTTGTTTTTTTTTTCATTATTTAAAAGTAGGAATCTTTTTTTGTAACAAAATTAATCAAAATAACGTTTTTGAAATGTTTCATTAATCGGTGAGTTAGTTTGTTATCTTACTTCATTATGATGGATTTTAAACAAGTCATATTATTCTTGACTTAGTAGTTCCTCTGTTATTTCTTTGTATAAAATTGCCAAATACTAATGACTTGAAATAATTACATTTAAAATTTTCTTTGATTTAAACGATGTTACAGCTAAAGCCCTTGCCTTATCTTTGAACTCCCTGTGAAAACATAAATGGATCAAAGCTTTGAAGCGCCATATCGTCAGAAGCTTAAGATAAATCTAATTATCTAATTTATTCGAATGAAATATAATATAGTTTTGCAAGCTTTTCATTATTGCAAATTATTCATTATTCCTGTCGAAATTCAAACCAATTATTCCAAAGATATGGTATTTTTATTTAATTTAATTTCTTGCAAGATTGAATTATATTCTATAAACTGACCATTTGAAATATTTTACGCTAATTTTGTTACTATTACGTATTTTTAAAAAACTTTGGATGTATTTCAAATGATTAATCAGATAAATGAACAATCTATTTGCAATATTATCAGCATGAAAAATGCTGCAAGTTGATATAATCTTGCTGCAAAATTTTATTTGTGAAATTGTCAAACTGATGTTGACGATGGAATGAGCGTATTATTCGTGACGATGAACGGAGTTCTCTGCAATTTGTCGCTCATTTTACTTGGTATTAAATTGATAAATAAAAGACTGATTAAATATGCTCGATATCGAGGCTCTGCTCCAAGTCAAATAATTCTGCAAGCTCGCTGGTAATGCACTTGCCAAGGGTTTCGATCGGCTGAACCCGATAGCCGGGACTGTCCCAACTTATCGAGATTCCCGAACAATTTATTCTGGATTCAGATTTAAGACCAACCAGGCTTGAAGGAATTTAGATATTCAAATTGTCTAGATTATCGAGCATCTGGCGTGCGAGAACACAGACTCCGGTTGATCATCTCGATTTGATAGTTGCATAAATTTCGTACTTACTATGTTCGAATTTGAGTTTGGAATATGTCCAGACGATTTTCGTAGTCGAGACCCGAGCTTGATTCCGAATGTCTTCGTGGAACGCAAGTCATTGAAACATCCAAGTTGTGAAACAACTGGGTCCCATCGAACTTGGAAGAAGTCCAAAGTTTACGAATCTCAATGCTGCAATGTTTGCCAAATGCCAAGCATCACGTGGTTCTATTCATTAGTTGACGAGTCATTTAAGTGAATGAGCATTAAGAGTTGCCAGCAAATTAGAAGTTGATTTCAACTAATATTAGTTATTACCTACCACAACTTGGCAGGTGTTTAGATTAATTTGATTACTATCTTCGACGATATAAAGGTAAACGTAATACATCAAATTACAATTAATTCTTCATTTTCAATCAAACATTCATATTTATAAATATTATAAATATATCTAATTATTGAATTAAGATAACTAATATATCTAAAAACATTAAAAACATTTTTATTATTGTTACTTTTATTTCTAAATTTTATTAGAATCGTCTTTAATTACTTATTTCGCAACAATCGTAACGCAAAATTACACCTCAAAACTTTCGTTGTTTTATTACAAGTCATCAACCTGACAATGGCAATTGGTTTTAGTGATTTCGTGATTCAAAGCATTTCCTTTGAACCGAATGAATGGAAAAAACAAACCCTCACAGTTGCAAGATTTCAGGTTGAGATGAGTGAGAACAACCGGACTTGTTTTACGTGCTTCCCGTGAGAGTTGTCAATTCAACGAATCTCGCGCGTAGCACGTGAAAGGTTCGTGTCACGTCGATCGCAGGAAAAGCGCATCCAATCCCTGACAATAAATTGTAATTAAGATTCGATGTCGATGTTGAGTTTATACACTGGCTATTCGGAGCGCGACCAATTTTTATTACTTCGCCCACCCTAATGCCGCCGGGACCAATCAGCTGCCTCTCCTACAAAACTTCATTGTCATTCGCGCGCATACCATGATAAAATACGCATCACTATAGTCTCTCATATTACACACAAACACAAATTTAATCGAAATCACACGCATTCACGTTTATAGATATACATACATATAGATAGAAAACATATACATATATCAACAATTATACATACTGACATACAGCAGGAAGGAAAAAGCGGAGCCAAAACCTGGTTTCGTTTCGATCGTGTTTGCCACTTTGTTATCTCACCACCTCGTTGGTTGGTTGTGTTGCTTCAATTTATCAGCTCGAAATTCGCATTGATACTCGAACGCAATGTTTCTCATTTTTGTTGTTTTTTCTGTTTCTGTTCTTCCTTTTTTTTATATTTTTTATTTTTCGTTTTGTTTATTTTCAAACGATCTAATTTATTCATTGTGAATTGTACGGCGCTGTGTCATTATTTATGTATTGTTGATACTCGATAGCGTTAACTTTGTGCATCATTGGAATTATAATCGTGTTTACTATCGCAAGAAAAAAAAGTTAACAAATCGATAAAGGAAGTCAAAAAATACATGGATGCACAATTCAATAGAATATACTGTAACTAATTATTCGCCTCTAACGAACTTCTCTCTTATTCGTCACTAGAAAATAATAAAATTAAGTAAAGAGAATAATATAAAACAATGGGAATAATTGTGACAGAAGGGAACAAGAGAAGCAACGTGATACAAAAAAAGAAACACGATAATATATTTTTAATACATTGACAATTGTAAAGTTAAATGTAACACTCGTTGCTGATAAAAGGTTTTTGTCATTACACGAAACTCGTTGGCAAGATTAATCATATTAAATAGAAAAAAAATTCATTTTCACGTCGAAAAAAAACCTTCGTGCAACTTTGCCTTGTTTGCTCTATAATACTTTCAAAGAAAGATTTGCGAGTCTTTTCGACCGAGTGTATATGAAGTTAATTAAAAAAGGACTCATTGAGCGAACGAGTTGAATTGCATTTCAACTTACACGAAGGCATAAGGTGAAATAATAACAATAAAACTTGACATTCACAAAATGTGCATAAAATATAATGACAGATTCGCGTAACGGATGATATATTATCTCTTTAGAAAAATCAAATGTTACGTTTTCTTTTGTTCATGTAATTGGATTTAAATCATTTGATTCGAAGAAAAGTAATCGAGTGTGTGGAACAAAGTAATAATTACGGTGTTGTTGAACTAATAATTATAACATAGAATTTAAATAGATATATAAAAAAGTGAAAAGAAGTATGAAGTTAAAAAGAATTATTAGCAACATTTTCAAAATATTTTGAATGAAATATTAATGAATGAAAATATTATTACGTTTAATGTTTATAAAAATTGTATCGTTACAACGGCTGAAATCTGCTTATGAAGTGAAAGTACAAATTATTATTAACTCAAGTTATAAAAATTGTAATACGATAAGTGACTGTAGAAAAGTTTATATTGATTTCAGTATGTTTTTCAGCAATTTTTCTTTTATAAATTTAAACGATCTGAAACATTTTCCCTCTTTTATTAGCATTGAACAATATTTAGTTTTGTGATAGCATACTGCGAACTAAAATATCCCGTCATTCAAAAATACCACAGACTGGGATGAAAGTTGACGGAAAGAAAACATTATTTCAAGCATCAGTTACTCGACAGAACCATTTTCCCAAAATTACCTTACTTTTCTCGAAATCTTGAACCAAGTTTTTCGCGCGAACTTCAAAGAATTTTATATCACTCACGTAACGTCTTTTTCATTAAAAGAAAAGACATAAAATAAGAGAATAAGGACAAGGAAGAAGAAAACGCGTTGAATGAATTCCGCGCATTGGAAATAGCTCTAAAAATTCTCACCGAATTAAAATTGAAATAAAAGACAATTCTCTTACGCGTCCCGTGAATTTTCAAAAAGGACCACGAGTTCGCCTGTTCCTTCGCGTAACCGCAAAATACAAAAGTTTTATCATAAACTTTTTTAACCGTAATTTTTTAGTTCTCTTTTTTGAAAACAAACCAAACTCTAATCACGAGTTTTCGGACTTAGGCCTCTCGACCCTATTCGCGACGATATTTTTTACGAAAGAGCGGGCGAAGTTGCTATTTTTTTTCACCCGCGAGAGTCGAAGCATATCATTAAGTGCACGTGCAATCCGCCACTAAAATGAAGCAGAAAAAGCGCGAAAAAGAGAGAAAGAAAAAAAAGGAGAAAGGTGAAAGAGCATCGCGAGAATTGGTTTGCAAAACTTTCATTCTCGCTTGTAAATGTAAAAAGAGCTCTTTGAAGAAAACAATGATTGTAAGAACGAAGAAACGGTAAAAGGAAACGCACAAATCTGGAACGGCAAACCGTCATGCGAGGGAAACTAACATCTTTCTCTTTCTTTATCACATTCTATCTCACTCGCGTCTTTTCCTCTTCATTTCTCAACAGACTTATCAATAGCTCGTAGCTATTCGATGCCTTTTTAGGTCCGCGCGACCTACGTAAGCATAATCGATCGTTCACATATCCAATTGTGTAATGCAAGTAACAATTTGCGTTTGTATCGTGCGTGATAAATGGTACCGTTTTACCCGTATAATTCACGTAACAGAAAAATATGAAACCAAGAGAGAATAACAGAAAAAAGAAAGAGACAAAAAACAGAAGGGAAAATGAGGTTTACGGGCATGTAAATGAATCAATGAAAAGCTCCGATTTTTCCTCCACGCATCATCTATATTTAGTGAAAAAGTAAATACAACAAACAAAAAAAGAAAACAAACACACAGAAACACCATAGCTCAACGATAAGGGAATGGACCTTTAATTGATTCAGAACAAATCAGATCCGAGTTAGATCGTAGTTAGGTACACTTTTTTTATTTTTCCTGTTTCTTTCTATTTTTTCTTCCCGTTCACCCCGTCGAGCGCCAATGAATCTCTAACGCCACCTGTCCATCATCATTTGACTGCGCATGCGCCCTGTACATATAAGCATAAACCATGCACAGTGGATCGGAATGTGGAAGATTGATTGGTTCATTGTTGTCTGGTTTCTTAGCGAACTTAACCCTTTGTTCATTAGCTGTGAATGATCAGTTGGTACTTCTGCATTGTTATTATAGTATGTATTAACAGGAACAAAAAAAAAGGCGTGCGAGAATGAAAAAAAAACGATTTTTTGTATATTACTCATAAACCGTGTAATGTAACATTCAATTTAGCGTTAATTGTAATTATACGTATTTTATAATGAAAAGTTACATGTACATTTTTAAACTAATTTTGATTACACGACTGATAAATGTGTGTGATATGCAAATATAAAATTTTCAGTCTGATTCGTTTAGAATATTGACATAGTATTGTTTGTTATTTACAATTAATCAACAATCTGTTTGAACTGAATCATTCGTGTAATTCGTGTGTATGGTATTATATTCTCTCGTCACATTTATTCATTGTACATAACCTCAGAACTTAGTTTACGCAACTCAATAAGACTCAAGCTGTCGTTATTAAATAGAAGAAAGATAACAAATATCCTCGTTTCTGAAGAGGATTTTACGTCATTTTCTAGAAATTTATTATTACTCAACTAAAAACCAACAAAGGGTTGAGTTGGAAGCTAGTGACATACTATACTTTGTTTGTTTTTATTTATTTTTTTTTTTTTACTTACACTTCGATTTAATGTCGATTGTTGAATTTAGTTTTGAAAACACTCGAAATAACGAGGTCGAAATTAGAACTTTTATACTTTACCTTTTTTGTATAGACCGTTTTATGTCGATAATTTTTTCCTCTTCCAATTTATTTTGTATTTGTTTACCTACGCTTTGTTACCTTTTTTGCGATCGTTTGGCCATATTTGGACGAAACAAAGGCATTTTACAATTTAACTCTTTTATGATAAATTTTAAAACGATGCATAAGAAGTAGTATTTGAACAATACTGGAAGGCGAGTCTTTCACAATGTCTCTCCGTAGTTGCGCACATACTACTGCAGTACTGAACAATGGCAATCTTATACAATTTTGAAAGCTACTGTATGTTATGTTACATATTGTATACTTCACTCAACCATTTTATCCTGTATAATTCGATTTAGTGAACTTAGTTATATAAAATTAGAACAAATAATAAAAATGCAAACTCATTTTGCCAAACTTGTTTACCATTGCATAAGGAAATATTTATTTTGAATTTGCGATGAATTTAATTATAGTAAAGCGAATATATAATCAAACGGTCAGTTGAAATTACTTCCATGACTTTTTGTGCATCAAAAATTAAACATAAATCACGAGAAAAAAATAAATGTTCATGTGACTTGAACAAATGTTGGTTTACTAAATACAACCCAAACTGTAAATTCAAAGTTGATGTTTTCTCATGTATACATGAATATCCGCAGAAAAATACTTCTTTAGTCGCAAACAAAATGACGTTTCGTTAATCAAAGTCTCAATTTCGTAACCAATTCGAATCCGAAAGTTTGGAGTCGTATAGACAAACAAACTTTCGCTAAACACACATTTTTCTACGAATATTCAACAGTAATCATCATCATATACCTATTACACTAAAAAATTTGTTTTCAGCGCATAAAATTTAATCGAGTAAACAAAATGCCCAGCCTTACACGCGAGACGTTAAATTGTTATTAACAAATAATATTATTTTTACAACACGATCAATTAAAAAGTATACTAGAACAAGTTGTGTCGCCAAGTCGGGCATTATGTTTGTACATTTCGATCGCGTGGTCCGTCATCATAATTCTGAGGAAAAAGCTCACGTTAATATTGATTACTTGATTGTTAATTCAAACTATAAATGATATTGCATAAGTGTTGCATATAGTGATTGAAAAAAAATCGAAAGAAAAAAAATGTAGTTTGACGAGATTGAATCACATCAATTATCTTTGCAGGCCTTTTTGTAAAAGTGACAGCACATTTTCATATTGAAAATCGTACACAGGTATATATGCGAGCATTAAAATATACTTTCTTCTGATTAACGTCCAAAGCCGTATATTTTAAAATTAGCGATCGGCGGGCCGCGCATGACCGCAACGCCTTTTCGTTACTGAACTTTCGCCATATGTTCAAGCACAAAATCCACACGCACACACGAAGCGATAAAGAAACAAGTAAGTTCAATCAATCAAAATGGTGTAAAAATAAAAGTATGCAATTTTTATTACAACATCATTTCATTTCATTACATGTTTTGTTGAATGAAGTTTGGATAAAAAGTAACTCTTAGTTTCTTTAACGAAATTTTCGTAGTTTTATTCATAAATTTTAATGCATTTATGAATTATAAATATTACTCAGTTGTATATTATTTTTGAATGTCAATTATAAAATCAATTATCTTACATAAATAATTTAAACATACAGAAAATTGCACAATACAAATGTGGTTATTAATTATCACACTAACCACATATTCTTCCACATTTTTTTTTTTTTTTTTTTTTTTTTTTT
>JABFPJ010003146.1:0-16975 GCA_022817425.1 Gryon sp. ZL-2020 | reverse complement strand
ACTTGTTTTAAAATAAATTAAACAATTTAAAAGAAACTTTCTCAAAGATGAAATTTAACTGAGTTATATTAATATTGAATATGTTTCTACTATCATTTTAGTAGAAATAATTTGACTTGTATGTGAAAAAGTTTAAATTGTATAATCATTTACATCTGTTTCTTCATTATTCAATATATTAAAGGTAGTTAAAAAATATATATTATAATATATATAATATATTACTCTCAATAAAAAAGACTTTATAAATTTACTGAAATTCACATGTAACCTAAATTGATAGTATTACTATAAACTAAGTTAGTTTATAGTAATGCGTTGTGTTTTATTATAAAAATATAATTTCTATGATTAACAATAATCCTTTCTTACACACAGAAAATTATTCTTTCAAAAATTACTATACTAGATAGTAAAGAAGGGAGAAAATTTGTTTTATGTAATGTTTACAAGATTAAAGAGAACGAAATACCAGAATTATATGAACTTTTACAATGCTGTATTAGATATATTGAAACACTGTATTGTAAAAATTCATATAATTCTGGTATTTTTTTCTCTTTAATACTGTAAACATTACATAAAACAAATTTTCTCCCTTGTTTACTATTTAGTATAGTATTTTTTTAAAGAATAATTTTTTGTGCGTAATAAAAGGATTAAATTTAATTTTAAAGAAAAAGTGATTTTTTATTTTAAATCATATATAATATAATTTGAATTACGAAATTATTATATTATATATTTACAACTGAATATATTAGTTCAACTACTTTAAAAACTTTATGGAAAATAAACATAATTATTTCAATACTTTTTTTTATTTAGGAAGAGAAAAGCAAACTTTTACTGCTCTCTACTATTCTGAGTATGTCAAAAACAAATACAGAAATATATATGAGCGTGTCCAGAGAAATCAACTTTTTGCATTAGTTTCGGTAGAGACTGGTAGGTCAAAATAAGAGAAATATGTTAAGAAACGACCCTTCGTTTCGTGAGGTCTTACTAAATAGCAGAAAAAGTCGAATATAATTCGCAATATATTTTTTGTCCCCTAAAATACATTGACTCAGTCCCCTTTTCAAATTATATAACACTACAGAATAAGCCAAAAAATATAGTTAACACTAACATAATTAATATAAAGGATTGCGCAAAAAATATAATATTTTATCTTAAAGAAATATGTTTTTATGTCAAACCCTGTTTAAATTCAAATTACGTTAAAATAACATTTCATTTAAATCACGAGTAAATAAAAGAAATAAATCACCAGAGGAAAACAAGATTATAAGTTGAGAAAATGAGATATTTCCGAAAATCAAATATACATTTTAAAATAAGGTATACACAATGCAAGAAAGTGCACGGCATAAAACGAGAAATGATGAAATAAAGTGTTCAAAAACGAAACTAAAATAATGAAGACGTTAAAATGAAAACAAGACAAGGAGAATAGATAAAATAAAACGAAGCAGAAAATATTCGCGAAAAGTATACACTATTTTCAAAGAAAGTGTATGCATAATTTTGCAGCTGAAAATGTTTGTGTGATATTTGTCGTCGTATCAGCGTTTACCTCGCTAAGCGAGATATATAATCACATCAGCCGGGATCATTTTCGTGTCTCCCCGCGCGATAAATCGGCCGCTACGAACGTTTAACGCGTGAATGAAATCTTGCGATTCAGCGTCATTGCAAAATAAACAACGCTCGATGTTACGGATTTTATTTCAATTCATTTCATTCGCGGATGCAAAGCAAACAGCGATGGATGCCGCCGCAAGGCAAATAAAAGCGACACTGCAAAAAAACAATCGCCGCTCGTCGCATTATCATTTTTTATCGATTACAGTCAAGTAAATAGAAGCGTCGAAGAAATCCGCGACGCCACCAAAATGAAATCAATACAGCTCTCTCACGCGCGCGAGCGAACCAACCAACGAGCAAACGGAACGGCGGAACAGCCGGCTGTTGCGGCTCCCAAATGTTATGTTAGCCAATACGAACGAAGGGCGAAAGAATGTCAGAGACATCCAGATAATGTCAAAAACGATATTCGTTTGAGTTTTTTTTTTACGCCTTCAGCGTTGTTATTTGATATTTTGAATCGGGTTATGTGTGAGGTTCTTGGCTCGGACGCCCAACCAAATTAACAATAGCGAAACTGATCGACAAAAAATGACCTCAGTCGCAAAAAGCATCATACGTTTTATCTCAATGAAAATTTGAAATGATTCGCTCAGCTGATTTATTCAAAGTTTTGTTTCATGAGCGAAAAATTAAATGCGGAATTTCATGTACAGAATTTGTTCCAAATTGACGCCCTGATTGGGATTTAATGAAGTTATTATAATGCATCCATTTTTTGTCTGATTATAGATTTTAATGTCATAACTGCCTATATAATTTGTAATAAAAGTTATTGTTAAAGATTTTTTTATTAATTATATTTCAGCTTACTTGTTTATAAAATTGAAAATTCTAAAACGAATTAGAAGATTTTTAATTGAAATAGTTTTTAGGGAAATGCAGTTTGGAAGAACAAATTCCCTTTACTTATTTTGAATCACTATTGACTCTAAAATCAAATTTGTTTGGGATGAAAAGAATTTTGTTATAGATTTGCGTTTCCAAAGTATGCTTTCAGTATAAATTGATAACGCGTTGAACAGTTTTTACGAATGAGTTAAAGTATGTTTCACGGTTGTGAGATTCTTTTTTGAAGTTCAAATTTTTTTTTCGCATATTCATTTTTTTTCGTGTCTGAAGAATTTCCACGTTCGAAATTCAATGAAATTTATATTTTCTAAATAACATCAATCATATTATTATGAATTTAATAAAATTCATTTAGTAGTTTTTTTATTTATCACACGCTAAATAAAAATCTAATAAACATTATTGTAAATTAGTATACCATTTATGAATCTAAAGACAAGTCGACATCTATTTAGAATATTATTATATTTTAATTTAATAAAAAAGTATGAAATTTAATACTTTTATAAAAATTTTTATTCATATAAAACATTTTTAAAAATCATACGAAGAGTGAAACAGAATAAAACTGCAAAAGACCTGAATGCCAATAGATTAACGCACCAAAGAGGAGCGTATCATCTGGAATCAAGATGTAACATATTTCTGTAAGTAAAAAATTATATTTCTGCACTTTTTACGGCACAATTTACAAGTTTTATAATATCATTTTGAAACACTGACGAAATATACTTACAATTTGTAATGTTCTTTTCATGACAAAAATTTCTTGCAGATGTGTGAAGAAGAACTTATTTTTATATAAAAACTGTAATGCGTAACTGAACCAAATTATTTCTCACAAGTTATTCTTTTGTCATATTTCTTTATACTTTTAAATTAAGCTTTAGAAAACATTTTGCAACATTTCGTTGCTTTTTCTCTGAAAACACTCAAATGTAGGTTTTAAAGAAATATTGTATAATACATTTAATAATACATTTTATTATAAATTTCCTCAATAATTATATTAAAACTATTAAGTCATATTTAATACATCAATTAGTCGATTTAATATGTGAATTCAACATACAAATAAAATATACTTACTACGCTATATTTTTAGGTCAATAATATTAAAGTTACAATTATAAATATATTTATATAATAAATGAATTAATGTAATTGTTTTAAATGAGATTATTGCATTTTTGTTAATTCTACGTTACGTAGGTTTTAAATTTAACATTTAAATTTAACATTTAAAATTGAAAACATTGAAAATAACATCTGAGTAACAAAAAACGAATGCAATATAAGACCAATCGAATGATGTTAATTTCAAAGTAATTGTTAAAAAAATATAAATAGGAAGAAAAAAGTGCAGAAAGATGAATTATTATCATTGGACAAGTTCAAGTCAAGCAATTTTTCTAAAAGGGACTGAGCACGCACGATTCGCGACATAATATGGCGAGTCAACATCGATCTTTCCTTTTGGGATCAAAGTCAACGACATAATTCGTCTTCATATCTTCATACTAAGCCACCGAAAATGCCTAATTCATGAGAGATCCTCGGAACAATATACATAAATTCCGCGGTAGCGAAAGTCGTTCGCATGACATTTTCTAGTCGCATGTCTCAGTGAGTTATACACACGACGAATGGAATCAAAGCGTACGTCATAATATCCCTTCGAACGGGGTACTTTTTTGGCCACCTTGTGCGCATCACGAATAGTGAATACTCGAGTGAATTCCACTTGTGCGACTGTCAGATCGCGACGCGATTCGACGATGCGGACTTACGGACCAAAGAATTATCGTCCGAGAGAAGAGAGGCGCGGCAAATCTTTTTGTTCGTCTTATCATTCGTCGGTTGCGAGTTACGAGCCGGGCATCTGGTTAGAGCACTCAAGTATGGTTTTTATAGAAAAAGAGTTCGAGTTTTTGCGCATTGAGGACGTCGTAATTCGAAGCGCGACTAGAGAAGAGCGGCAAGAAGACGCGTTTATCAATCCTAAGTAAACTCGTGGAATATTTCTTATGTCGAGGAAAAAAATGAGAAAGGGAAAAAGAAAGAAAAAAAGAAAGAAAGAAAGATAACAAGGAGATAGGAAAAGAAAATGGAGAAATCGTTTTATTTTGCACCCGATCGTTTGGTCGGAGAATCTGTGAGGAACCAAGATAGAGTTGAATGATCTTCACTCGGAACGTGGAAAAGAGGTCTCTATAATCAAATGGAGATCTTAAGAGCGACCATCAAATTTTACGATTGCTCGCGTATGTAGACCATTCGCGTTACCAACCGATTGTCTGTCCTTCTCTCTCTATCTCTTTCACCATCTTTTCAAAACACTTTCAAGTCCAAGTGCTCGCATCAAGATGTTACGTTTCATAAATCCGTTGTTGTACATTTTATTGGGCCAAGTGAAGACAAGACTGAAATAATTTTCTATCATAAACAACGTTATATCATCGACAATTAACCGCACTTTTATATTAGCGTTATGATATACATAAAAGTTCGGTTGATAAATGTTTCATCAAACGTTGTCAGATTGTACAAATTAGCCAATGTTAAATTTAAACAGAAGAGATGTCAGGATTTATGTCACTTCATTTTCCAATAAATTCATACATGTTATGATTTTCCTGATTTTGACATTATAATCTAGCAACAATTTATCTTATTCAACGATATTATATTTTTATTTCAATCGCAAAATTTAAGTTAAAATTGATTAATTTAATCTCATTATCCAAGATATTACATTCTTCCCTTTTTATTTAAGGTAATTTAATTCGTGATATTCATTTTTTGAACCCGTCAATATCACATAAAAATGTACAAAAAAGCTTCGACTCATAATAACTCACTTCATTAACAAAACCCTATATTTTGGAATCTCTCAGAAGTCTTGGCTGGATAAATGCAATGAAAGAAGCAAAAGATCAATCGAATGAAATTCGTTCAATCTAGTTGGATCAAGTATATATAGGTCGCATCTAATAATCGCGTGACCAAAATAAGTAGAACGACGGGGGATGTTCATTTCAACCATGGCGGGTGGGCGAATTTCTGACTGCGAGATTTAATTAAAATTTGAGGATGTTCACAAGAAAAGAATCTGCACGGCTTCCAGTGTAATTTTGACGAAGCCCGGCAGACCAACTGACTTAACGCACGATATTGGAACTGGTATCTTTTATATTCTGGTATCGTTTTGCGATGGCTCGGGACCACGTTCGACTGAACGAATAAATAAAAATGAAGAGAAATGGAAGGGCCGACAAGAAGGAGGCGAAAAAAGAACAAAATAGAAGACGCAAAAAAAATAGTCGAATGAAGCCAGTCTTCTCGGACAGCGAAGAGGAGGAGTACTGAGGCAAAGTGGCCGCAGGATACATAATTTCTGTCCTTCCCCCGTCTCTTCCCTTCGCCTTGAGCTTCATGTGTGCCCTTGAGTTATAACGTAATCGGCGAGCAAGTTCAGTAGTTCTTGCAACCAAATGATTCGCAATCGCCGGCGACTTATAATTACGGATTTTATGATTGTTTCGGAGCATCGGCTATTTCGTCGATTTTGTGCGTTATATTTGAATCGTGCGTTTCGCAAATAGATCACGAAGGTGCAGCCAACTATTATTACTACGTACTTCTGTTATTCTTCCGTAAAGCCTGTCGTTTTTAAAAACAAAAAAAATCACTGTTTACCCCGTTTGAAGTTCAAGATACTTAATTATCTGAATACCACGAATTATCTTTGTTACTTTTGCAAAGTGTATAATTAAGAAGTTGGCAATTTCGATAATGAAAATGTATTGTTAATCGAAGGATTTGGAAGATACATTTTTTTTATTATTAATATTTGTGAATAATAGCATTAATCACTTGGGTTTAGTCGATACAAATAAAAATTAATTTAACGTAATGGTTATTCTCAAAGCAAAGTGATCTAAATTTAAGCCAATATTCTAAAAATAAGAACATAGAAAGAATAAATTTAAAAATATTGAATGAACATATTGACTTAAAAGACTGTCTAAAGTATGCAATTCGGGGTATGTGCACTGAATCCGAAAACAAGTTTGTTCTTTAGCAAAAGACACTCGGTTTCCAAAACACGATGCACTTCTAACATTGTTAAAATGATACCGAAGTTTGCTTCACTATCGACTGACTGTTTTACTTAATATAAAAGTTTTTACTGCTTATAGTATTACAGAACAAGCAAACTTCCATTCTGTCAACATATTGAAAAGCATCAAACTGGAGAGTTGAAGTTTCCGGAAATTTAAAAAATTATTCAATTGCTTGTTCCCGCTATGGTTTGTGCGATTTGATTGTCGATTTTCGTTCGAATTTTATCAGCCGTTCACAAAGTTGCTTAGTTATCCGATAATTATCACCTAAATTAGATGAGCAGTCTCATTGAAATTATTCTGAAACTTTTGCCGTGACGCGTGCAAAGTACTTTTGATATGCGCTGAATTATCGACAACCTATTGTCAGCTTCAACTCGATTCGCAACTACCAAAGATGGCGGTCTCTTCACGTTATATTTTCCATTATTGATGATTAATAAACATTCTAACAAACAAATATACATGTTTGTTTAGACATATTCTAAGTAATATAATAAAAATTAACATTGATTGTTCAATAATCATCAAACAAATAAAATGATTGAAATATTAGAAAAATGATATATTTTAATTTTTCATTCGTTATTTCAAAAATTTAAAAATATTTCTTAAGCATTATATCTTTAGACCAAAGATATTTTTACATAAATTCAAAAAATTGTAAAAGCAAAATCTGATAAAATATAAAAAATTAATGAATATAACAATAAAAAAAATTCAATCTAAATTCTAAAGAATTGTTGTAAATGTTCATACCCCAAATGAAATATCTAGTATGATAATTATCAGTTTGTAGACTGTTTATTCATTTACAGTACCAAGATTGTTTCGGATATTAATTGTACGTTGTACGTGATGTATGAAAACGTGTTGGCGCAAACACGTAATATATTAATTTACGCTTTCCATTAATCCTTGGAGATTGTCGTTACTATGCATTTGGTGACATTCCTGCTTTACTCGTCGTCGACCTAAATAATGTCTTTCCCTCGAACGTATATTATCGACGGTTCTGATACAAAACGACAAATTCAGATCCATTCGCATTTTCTCCCCTGTTTCCATGTCTACAAGGGATGCTACGCCGTAAAGCCTTTGTATGTATCACTACAAGTCCTCAGGATCATTCGCAACGTGATAAAACTGAATGCATCGTTTCTTCGATTACTTTTGAAAATTTGATCAATAGCTACGATTTCTTTCAAATCACTTCGTTTATTTGACATTGCATTATATTGATCTCCCTTTCTTACCCCTTTTCGTTTAAACGGGTTATGAATTTGTGATTCATCTTCTTCTAATAAATAATAAAATGAACTCTCTGACGAAGAAGTCGCTGACATTTCTCATTTGCATGAAACTCGGAATTGTGGCTTTTTGGAAACGACCCTACTGCGAAAGGGAACTCTACTGCACTATAAATATTGTTCAAATTCTTTGAGTGCAGTAGGGACGCATTTTCAACTCGTCGTCAGTTTTGCATATAAAACGATTCCCTTCGTGTTAAAAAATAGATTTTTCGGTCTATTGGTTTCGATATTTCCACGCCACCTTTTATGCCATTGCTTCAAATATCAGTATCATATGAAATACTTTTTTATCATGCAATGATGATATATACAAATATCAATGTTACTTAAAAGGCTTCAATTTTTAATGTATTTTTGTTTCGAATTAGTATGCTTCATGAATTACTTTGGTTACAGTGTTTTTCTAGACAATGACATGCAGTTTTATTATGCTTCAATTCAATAAGCATAACATTTTTTACAGGCGGTTTCTTTACATCTAAATACCATATAGACATTCGAATGTGAGAAGTTCACTTTTCTTCTCACATGACTAATGTCGAAAAAGCATCTTATTTCCACTATAGCTGTTTATTGTTTCTGGTGTATGTGTTTCACAATATTCCTCTTAAGTGTATCATTTTCAATCACGTTATTTCTTTTATTATTGTATGAAAAAAAAGAAAGAAAAAAAGAACTTTTGATACCTCACTTGACAAATTGCCGGAATTAATATAAAGAGTGATGATACAGCAGAAAGTAAATTATAAAAATGCTTGGATGTTCATTCACATTAGCTTCGAAATGAAAAGTAAACATTAGTTGAGTAGGACGTTGTGAATTAAAAACAGTTAACGCAAAGTTTCACTTTTGTGTTATTTACCTTTTTTTTCATAATGAACTGCGTGTATTGATTTCAATAATTATTCACTGGAAATATGATGCATTATTCAACATTGTGACTATCAAAAAATGTTGTGAAATAAAAAAATTAACATTATTTTATTTCATTATTATCAAAGTCTTAAATTAAATGTTATAAGAAAAATGAAAAGAATTTAATGTAATTTATTTTATCTTGCTGTCCTAGTAAAACGACAAATATATTGCGAACATATTGTGAATATATTTTTCATAAAAAATATATTTTTAATATATCCATAATATATTCTTAAAATTACCTTTTCGGCATTACATCGTGAATATATTGTCAATATATTTAAAAAAATGTTATCAACATGTTGCAACGATATTTTCAGTACATTTTAAAAATATATTCAAAATATATTAAGAATATATTCGTAATATATGAAAATAGTGATGAAAGTCAGCGTTGGTAAATAATTTAGCGCCAATTTCAGGAACAAAAGTTGCGCGTGTAACAATTTAATTTTCGATACGACTATTAGAAAATGTATATAATAGTGAAAAGAGCATTCCTCGCGGTTTGGAAATCGTTGCGGTAGAAGGTAGCAATGAAATACGTGTTCGAATTGGATGACGTTTTTGTCTACTGCTTTTTCGTGTTTGAGTGTACAGTGCCCTTAACACTGAACACGTAGTTTTACGACGCTTGTATAATAGCCTATTGAATTGGAGTTATAAGAGAGACCACCGCGGATACCTCGACGACTGTCGCTGTGTGCTGACCCGTCGACCCTTTGTCGAGTCAGCAATACCATTCTCTCGCTTATCAGCAACTGGAAACTGTGTTTGACGAATGTGCGAAGGCAGTGACTTTTTTTATTCTTGGCACAATGGTGTCGTTATCCGAAGATGTCGATTACTTTGTCGTGAACAAAGTTCGCACTCGGAATAAAAGATTTGCCCATTTAATCCTCATTCAATTGGATCCTCGACTACCGCGATAAATTTTTTTCTTAATTTATCCTTTATTTGAAATATTCATGACGCGAGCTCGCGTTCATTGTTACGGAAACGCTTCTCGATTAAAGCGCATCAGCTTAGAAGTGCCCGGCGTCGATTTTCGACAAATGAATAATTATTGAAGTACTTGCTTGAAATGATCACAAGTATTGGTGGAGTAATGAATGAAATTGGTTATAAATTACGCCAAGTATTCGGCATGCACGAATGTGTGTATCGATCGTGTGTATTTGAATATATATTGCATCAGGAAAGCAATTCTCGTTTTGAATCGATTGATTTAGTAATATGATTTAATCGATATTAACGTGGTACCAAAGCTGTTACGTATCTGAGCATTTCGTGGTGCATTGTCAGACCCTCGGGAGCACGCCTTTATGATTGATGGTTCTCGAATGACTATACTTTATTGGGAATATGGAGTGCGCTCAAAGTGAGCGTATGCTTATGACGCCGAATTATTCGTCTATATCTAAAAATGTCAAATCTTCAGCGCCAGCACCGGGTGTCTTCGTACTTTCAATTATGTTTCCTGTTTAACACGCTCACGATAATTTATCCTCTGGCATCTTGAACCAGTTTCCAAGATGAATTACCAGTCAGATCAATGAATTACTGAGATTGTTGTTGTCGTGACACTAACTGGCCAGTTCTTCTACAATCATATCATTTAGTGCAAATTTCAATTAAGTATCATTATCTTTACATTATAAACTTTTCAACCTCAAAGTCTATTATCTTTCATTATTTCATTGAACTTATTTCTTAATTATCACATAACTTTGAGTATCAATTTGTAATAAATAAAAAAACACGATAATTTTTAGTTGAAACATGTTCAATGATACTTGTATATGAAAGATTTTTTTGTCTCTTCTCGTTTTAATAATATCTTAGTTTAAAAGAATTTGAACCCTAATTTGCAATACGAAGAAATTTGCTTTGCCAAGTCGGCAATTGGAGGTAACTTTATTCTAGTGGATAAAGGGACGTCGGACCGGACCAGCAGATGACATCAAGCGAGTGTTGCAGACTGTGACAAGTGAAAAGAAGATAGCACGACGGAATAATAAAACACAAGAAAGGGAAGGAGCCAATCGAAGAAATTAAGAATTCTGGAGCACAGACCTTGTAATCCAATTATGGGTGGCATTGTCTTCGGAAACTATAGAAGCTTCCCTTATCTCTCACTCGAGTCTCCGCCATCTCACCCTCTTGTTTTCATTAAACCTTTTTTCGACGTCCACATGTCTCTTTGGTGATGCAACCTGTCTTTACCAAGATAATCAGCATAAAACAACCACTAAATTTTCAAAGTTGTACGTCATTCAATGCATCAGGTGATATTTCAAACAAAAATTGATATTCCTTTATTTCAAGTCAAATTTCTTGTATTCAATAATTCATACTACACATCTATACAATATTTCTTCGATTGACCAGATATTCCGTTAGAATCGTATGATAAAATCAAAAGTAAATTTTAAGGATTCAATATTAAATGCGAGTTTGATATCTGATTAAATATCGTTGTATCCATCTTTTATTCTTCGTTATCAAAATTCGGTTATCTGTAGCATTTCTTAGCATGTCTTAGCAGTTCAAAGTAAAATGTTAACTTTGACATAAATCTATAATACGTAGCAATAGTAATAAATTCGTTGAAGCAGTGCTAGGACATTTGGAGAATTTGAAGTAATTGTTATCTCCCATCGTCATGACGTAGTATCTGTAACAGATTATGTTTTAACTAGACTCACTCTGAATGATTCGTGGTATTCTGATAGCGTGCCAAAGTAGAGACGAACGACATGACCCGTTAATACAACATGGCTTATCGTAGCCAATCGAAAATTTATGTGAGATTTTAAGGAAGTGGCAGACTAGGCGAATTCGAAGGAGTCTTAAGTCACTGAGACCTGGCATTCACAAGAATGAGTTGGAGATGTGAAAGGGTAAGGAGAGGGAAAATGTTCGAGGGGTAGTAGCTCAACTCGGCCAAATAGCGTTCATATATCATGGAGCCGCTCGCATTATTAAATCATGGTGCACTTGGTAATTTAGTTTCCGGCAACGTGCCGGGACTCGCGCTACGTGTCCCGTGTCGATTATCGAACGATAACAAGCTTCGAGGTATCGGAAACGGCGATCCCAGACTCGGAAGTCGAGGGTCGCTGGCCGATCGGAAAGGGAGGTACGGGCATCGCTTGCCAAACCCAAAGAGAAATGGGATTCGACGAACGGCGACGCGGTAACATAAAACGTCCGATCGCCGACAATTCAAGGGAGATGCTGTCCGAAGTGACTCCTTCTCCGTCTTGTGTTCATTCCATTTTATCGCTGTCTCGGCGTTGTTACCATTCTATTCGATCTCCTCATTCATCTGTCTCTTTTTCGCTGATTTTTGTTCGATATCACTTGTATGATGCCATTGCAGCCCAAACAAAAGGCACGAATTTCAAGTATACTCAGAGAGACTTTTTATTGGATTGACATCTCGTGTGCATAGATGGAGACATAAAGTTTCGGATAATGCTGAGCCGCAGAAAACCGAACGTAGTCAATCGACAAGAAAGTATTGGCGCAAAATTTTTCCTTCCTTATCACGCGAAGTAGCGTTTTATAAAAGGGAAGAAATATATTATTCAAGTAATATCATCCTAGTTATTCAATCATTTGAATTATCAACCATTCAAATCTGCTGCATTAACTGCACATTATTCTGGTAAAGAAAACATTTAAATTATTTCGCCAAACCCGTTTGACTTTGGTCACTACTTTAATTGCCAATTTATCCGCGCAGAAGACGAAGTTTATATACACATTCGCTTCTTATTGCAACTACTTAAGTGTTTTTTTTATTCTCAGAGCAACTTCATTTACTTATTGCACCACGAGCGTCTACGACGTCGGCGTCTATCAAATATGAAATTGTTATGAGACTTGCACGGTGTTCCCCGCAGCTGAGCTTGTTATGAGAAATAACCTATATGAATCGTGTGACTACCGCCATCTAGACGCTTTAGATTCTATCTTATTAATGTGAAATAATAAATTATACATGGAAGTACGGACTTTATATGTTCGCACATGAATAACGCGCATGCCTGATCTAATCATAACAGTTCCAATCTGAATACATCGATGTTTTTTCTTCTTGTTCGATCAGTTGATATATAAAAATTTGATTAACTTCACTTATGATATAAGAAAGTTCCGCATAAGGTGAACGAACTCAAAAATAGAAAATAAAATGCTGTCATTCATATGTTTAATCATTTATACGGTTAAGTGAAATATGACATATAATAAATTTATGTAATTTATACATGTAAATTAATTATAAAAAAGCAATTTTTATCGTATAATTATTAAATAGTATCACTGCTTTAATCTTTGTATGACAAGTGAAGAAATTATGTATAAACCACGTGAAATAAATAAAAGAACGTAACAAACAATGTACATCCAGTGAAATTTGAAACCAATACGTAAACAAGTGGAATATACTCTATTTTGTGGCATTTCCATTTACTACATTATTTAACGTTGGGTAAACATTAATAAAGAAGAACAAACATCATTCTGTAAATTGAATTAATGATTGTTGCCATGGTGATCGGAAACGGAAGAGTTTTACAATTAAAAATGAAAAAAAAAGTCTCAAGTGGTTTGCGCGAATTTCAAATTGTATCAAGCACAGGGGGTTGCGAACGCCAGAAATAACAAAAAAAATGTCACGAAAAGTAGAAGAAGAAAAACGGTAGGGGAAAAAAGAATGCGAGACAGAACAATGGGAGCATTTTGACGAGACATGTCCCGCAGGCGGAAAAGTATTTGCAGTGGGAGCATCCTGACTGGTCGAGTCGGAGCAAAGCGACGCGAGTCCCCCGGATGAAATAAATTTCCTTCTCGCGTCGTCGTTATGTTACGAGACGAGTGTTCCGCAAACATACTTGACGCGTATAACGCTCTCCGCTCTTTCGCCCGTGTTTTATCCGTTTAATTATTACTGTTTAATATATATACTCATATATATGTATGCGCAAATACACTTTCACTTACTCATCTGTGTACATATTCTTCCTCATAACATTCATACCAGCTACTGTGTGAGTTATTGCTAATTATGATATTTGTAATACGCACCGAATCGTGTTAGTGTCCTCATGCATGTAATAATTATTTCAAATTTATTAATCGCTTTTATTGATGAACTTTGACTTCATAACGAACAATTTTAATCTTCAGTTATACAACTGATAAATTATGATATACAACTGATCATTTTATATTTTATGTTGCTCTGTGTCAAGTCAATACGATCTATTAATTATTTGAATTTTTTCAATTTCTATGTTTACTTTTTACTAATTTTTACAGAGAGAACGAAATGGTACCACTGTGGTGGTAAAACATATAAATAGTAACATAACGCAACTTAAATGGTAACATTTAGAAATTACAATTTTAAATTGCTTACTTCGTGCGCCATCTCTCGGAGTTGAACGTATATACTAATTGGCGAATATTTTGTTTGTGATATTTTCAAGAAAGAGCTGCGGTTTTCAATGCGAGATTTTTTGGTAAATATATATTATTTATAATTAATTGAGAGATTGATAAGTTGCAATCAATGCAAGAACTTTATTTCAGATCTTTCTGTTTATTTGTTTACGATGATCCAAAAAGAAAAACCTGTATTTAAAATTGTCTAAGCTCAACTTTTTATTTAATACAATAAAGTCATATTTTATTCGTTTTTATTTTTGAAGAAAATTAATAAATAAATTAATGTTTGAGCGACTTCTCAGAAATTTTTAAAGGTGCAAAATTTTACATGGTACATTATTTACCATTTACTAGAAAATAGGTTTACCACTTATATAATATAAATTTAATATAGAAAATTCGCTGCATAAAATCCTTTCTGGACTAAATATTTATTGATAAAATGTATAAAAGTAGCCAAAAGTAAACATTGTATTATTTTTTATTGCAAAACGTTTTTGAAAAACACAACAATTTTGCCGCAAAAATGCAAATAATTTGCATTATACGAAAATACGTCTCGGAGGTAAATTGGACCCTCCTGAAGCGGATTACGAAGTTCTAGGCAATTCAGAAATACGACAACAAAGTATACGTTACAATTTAGTTAGTACAATAACATTAATTTGAAATTTTATCTTAATTTAAAAATTATATTTTAATCTTGACATTGATGTTTTTAATTAATTATACAATATGTATCATTAATTAATTATGCAAACGTAGTTCATTTTAACTTGTTAATTAAAAAATGTGAGACTCGAAATTCATTCTATTTACGAAAAAATACGTCCAAATTTATTTACGAGACACCTTTGCTAGTACTTTCTTTCCTTTGAATTTTTCCTGATTAAAATATCTGCAGCGTTGCTTTAACGAGTCGAGATGTAAGTGTATTATATTTCGACGGGTAATTTGGCAATTTGGGAATATAAAAGTTAACGCTCTTTAATTTACAAATATTTTCTTCAAAGGCGCAAAAGACTTTTTGACATCAGTCGCGCGTCGTTGAAGGATCGCGAAAGAAGAGCTTTATTTTCTTCGCGTCGCGAACCGCCTTCTAAAGGCCTCGGGATCAAAGAAAACGTTTACAAGGTGACACTGTGTCGTTTTCTTCATATTTCACCGTCATTATGATAAATCCGCTAACTCTTTGTCCACGAACCGACGTTTTTGCAAATCCAGACCCTCTTAATCTATTACTTCAACTTTTGCGCGCTCAAATTGGAATGTACCGTAACATTTTTTTTATCTCTGTAAAATTATATTTTTAATGAATCGGGCTGAAACAGTAATTTATTTAGTACTTATTTGCATTAATGTACAAAAAACATGAATATAGAATATTTTTAAATTCTAAAGTGAAAAGTAGTAATATATTAATTATTTATTTTACAGAATTCAACATTCGAACAGACAGTATGAAATACAAAATATGCTGAGGTTATGGAGGACGAGTGGTGGGTAAGTAATAAAATGTCTTATAATTTTTTGAAAGTTTGATTTGAATAGTTATTCATTATTATATATTTCTTATATATGAAATCAAAAGAATAGTATTGTATAAAATTGTTTCTCTGAATTTGTAAATGATACGCAGAATATTACAAAAATGTGTAATTGAAGAAATATTATTACGGTAATTGATTACACTCAACTGGCCCGATGAAATTTCAATGCCAGTTGTTTTAAGTGCCACCTGGTTGGATGATTGAACCTTAAACATATTTCAGGTAGGTGAATTACCGAAAATAATCTTGGTCCAGGTGGTAGCGTGTTACATATATTGATTCGATGAAATAATTATATTGATTAAAGTGAGCGAATTTCTACTTATACTATTGAGACGATTCATATGCCAATGCTGAGCGCACTTCTTAATCGAAACAGTGACGAAGGGATGATTTGAAAAGCCCCAAGAATCGTAATAAAAGGGGAAACTGACTCAAACTCTCTCATCGATTCATTCCGCCGTGCTTCTTATCCAAGCAAAAGTAATTATTGGCTCTTGTTCGCAGATAAAAGGGGCAAGAAAGTTTTGCCGAGGCGTTCGACTGATTCCGCAGTCGCACGTCGCGCGGAATCGTCAATTCGTCCATTGTCTCGAAAATATCTTCTGAATAGCAATACAAACATCAAGCAAAAGTGAATCACGCCTTGTACAAATAATATGTGGCTTTCCGGGCGTTAAGTCAAATATGTGCGCCAAAGCTCCCACAGTCTTTTTCTCTTAATTCTTTCTCTCTCTCTTTTCTCTTGTTTCTTCTCGCGATAATATTGCAATATTACGCTCTAATTTTGTCATTTTTAATACGCGAAGAGTATAAATGAATATATATCTTAACTGTAAATCCATTAAGCAAATCAAAAAATGCTTTTTCTAAAAGGTTTTTCTTTAAAAAAAAATGTTTCACTTTTTCAGTGACATCTTAATTAAAGTTAAATATTACATATATTATATATTATATTATATATATTATATATATCTATGGTTTATAGGAAAAATCAATTAACTCCACGTTTACACATTTTGAGAAAAACGTGTTTCAATTTTTCAATCTGCAGTCATATATATAGAAAAAGTATTTATTTAATCTTCCTATATGGTGATATAGT
>JABFPJ010003145.1:0-16976 GCA_022817425.1 Gryon sp. ZL-2020 | reverse complement strand
ATTACGAAAACATTAAACTCCAGATATAGCACGAATGTTTCCACGCTGTGGACCAATAAGATCCTTATTTTTTGATTTACTTATGTAAAATTACATTAAAAATTCTGAATAATGTTATTCGTCCGATTCGTCGGTTTAATAAACTAGATGTTGGTGAAGACTATGCGTTAGTCATGATTGTTACTATTTACCTCTACTTACTAATACTTACTACTACTTACCTCTACTACTAAAAATAAGTAGTGCCTACTTCCGACTTACTACTTCCGACTTACTACTTACTACTTCCGACTTACTACTTACTACTACTACTTACTTACTACTACTTACTACTTACTACTTACTACTTACCACTTACTACTTACTACTACTTACTACTACTTACTACTTACTACTTACTACTTACTACTACTTACTACTACTTACTACTACTTACTACTACTTACTACTACTTGCTACTGTGAGTAGCAGAAGCCTACTGAACTACTGTACTACTACCGTTTATTTTTAAACACCCTGTATTAATGTAACATATATGGAGCGCATATGGAGCGTATATACTTTGTATATGGTTCATACGACGATTTCCTAATTAAAAATTTGGCTAATTTTGTCAAGTTTTTAAAAGGCGCTATCGAGGCTAAAGTTAGATGAACTAGTATAGAACTTTTCGACGCCTCTCTAGTTTCTAGATACGCGGTTACAAGTACATTTAGTCAAGTTTTAACTATCAAAATCCAGAAAAGGCGTTTGCGAGTTGACGCTGGCCAGTTGACTTTTCTTTATATCTGGAAAGGCACTAAAAAGTAAATGTTGGACTAGCATCTATTATGAGTCACTCGATAGGCGCAAAAATATTAAACTTAAATTTAGTTTTCATTTTGACAAAAATAATATCTACTAATGAAGATACAAAAAATCAGTTTTGTAAGTTACTGTTTACAATGTTATGTTTTATTTTTATTCAATTTAAGTTTATTATTTCATTATTTTTCATATTTATTTCTTATATTTTTATTATATTTAAAATATTACATATAAGCAATATATACAATTAATTTTATAATTGTTTATTCTTAACTATAATTTACATTACTTCACTAAAAAAATGTCATATTTGTTAAAAAATTGTGAAATATATGAACAATGTTATTAACAACTATATATCATTGTTTATATTTTAAATGTTATGCATTATCAATAATTAAAAAAATAATTATATTTATATTTAATTAATATAATTAATAATTAATCATAATCATAATATACGTAATAATACAATTTATTTGCCTCCCTTACTATATTTTTTTGATATTAGAACTGATAATTACTATATTATTATTATTATTATTTTCTTAATTTTGTTCCATATTTATTTTTAGTTACTTATCAATTAATAAATTTTATAATTATTATTATTCATTTACTTTAAACACAAAAGATTCATTATTTCTAGTAGTGAATTTATGTGCAGCTTAAATATATACTTTTATAAGTAAGTCTTCGTAACTACTAGAATGGCTAAGTGGATAAGATGGCAAGCTACCACCTCGGAGGCTCGGGATCGATTCTCACATATGTGAATTATTCAAATGATTAAAAAATTAAAACAAAATGAAAGAAAATATCTTCTAAGTGCATAAAAGAGTAATCAATGAATAAAAAAAGATATAATAATAATGAAAATAAATACGGAAGTTTCATTTTTTTACTTATTTCCGTTCAAGTTCAACTAGACAGCGCCTATCAAGTTTAACTAGATAGCGCCTTTTGCATACACAGCGTTACATTCTGTACAAGCGCCTGACAAGTTTTCCATGTCAGGCACTTGGCAAGTAAGCAGTTCAACATTTCAGCCCCTTTTCAGTGCCTAGGTAAAATTTCTACTTGGGTGATGAGGAAATAAAACTATTTTGAAACATCAGTTGATTCAATTATTATTATTTGAGATACCAAAAATTAAAACATAAAATTATAAGAGGAAAACCTTCATTAATTGCCTCTATAAAATAAACAATTGAGTAGTCTTGATTAAAAACTATTTTGAATAGAAAATAGAAATAAAATTTTCTATTTAAAATAGTATTTGAAATAGTGCCCAGCCTTGGTTGTTATATATAAATATATATAGTTTTATATTGTTTCAGTTATATAATTGGAGTTATATTTTTTATATATAACTCCAATTAATAATAATTATTATCACTTATATAAATCAATCAATCTATTTCGAAAAAAAAAGATACGCATGAGCTTGACTACTAATAGCCAAGTTCATGTCAAATTATTGATAAGAGGTAAATTTAAAATTTCTTTTTCACATGAGATATTACGAAAGCAAAATATTTGCATATAACTGAAAAATCGATTTTATAAGCACAATAAATTCAAGTAAATGCAATTAATAATTATTTTGCTTATTACTTATAGTTAATATAATTAATATTTCAACATGTTTAAAGAAATGATTAATTAAAAATTACTTAATTCAATGTGAATTAAACATTTAGTTAAATTAAAAACATTTAGTCAACATTACTAAGCCTTATAGTGTTACCTAAAATTTCTAAAATTTTAAGTAACGAAAAAAGTTTTACTTTTTAAATTTCTTTAAGTGTATTACAATATCTTTAAATGTACTAAACTATTGCTCTTTAATACATTGAAATAAACAGTTTATTTAATTAACTAAACATTTAAGAAAAGTTTGTCAAATTATAAAAATATGTGTTAGTTTTTCATCACCGTTGTTCACTTTCTAGTTTAAATTATAAAGTAAATATTAATATTAGTTATAAATGAATGTTAAACCGTCGAGTTGTCAATTCAACATGTTATAGTATTGAAACTAAACATTTCTCATCGTATATATTTTAAAAAAGTGAACGTTTTACCTGATTGAGCCAAAAAAGTTACATAACAAATTATCTTTTTCAATTTTAAATAATATATGCATTAGTTAAATTAATACAACTGTAATATCTATACAATTTTATTATTCTAATTATTACTCCGATAGCTGCGCTAAATAGTTTAAATATTTTATTGATAATAAAACATATGTATTAATATATAAGTTCCTTTATCTTCCATGCAATAAATTAGAGTTAAACAAAGTAAATAATTTTCAAACTATATAGAGTTTAAACATTTTTAAAATTGTAGTTAACATTTTATCCATTGATAGGTCATTTTTATTATACATTTGTTAATATAAAAAGAATTAATCATTATAATTTAGATTAGTATCATGTCACGAAATTCAATTAAGATAATTCAAAAATGCACATAAAAACGAATTAACATCCAACCTTCGTGCATCATGATAATGAAACTTCGTTTCGCAAACATAAACCGTGAATTGTTGGGTCAAAAATGACGGTGATAAATTGCTGATCATTCATAGGGAAAAAGGCAGCAAAATTGTTAACGCGTTTTGGTTTTATTGCACATTATATATGATCGCGATTCAAATCGGCCAACTTATCGTGGAGAATTTCTTTGATAATGCTATTAAATCTCAGTTGTTTGATTGAACAAAATTTAGTTTTGTTAATTTGAATGTATTCGTTTGTAAATAAAAAATTGCAAGTAAAAACAACATTTGTATAAAGAAGAACAACTATAAAAAATAAATGTATTTTCATTTACTTCTAATACATTATTTTTTTAATATTTTACTTAATATTTTTCTCTTGAGAATGAATTTTATATTACTTAAAACTAGTGAGCTCAGGTGTATATTTTCCCACGTGTGAGCAGGATGGCAACAAGAGCAAAGCGAGTGTTGCCATGCTCAAGAGTAAGAAAAGAATCGACTGAGCTCACGAGTTGAGTACAATACTTTTTCCTTACGAGAGAATATTAACTACCTTTACCGCGAGAGTGAAAAAAAATGATTTTTGATCTTCGGAATACGAAGTTCGAATTAAATTTGCACTTTCTTAAATGAACTTTTAGAAACATTTTTTAGACGAAAGTTTTAATTTGAAAAATTGATTAAATTGTTGGATAAGGAGTGAAGAGTAAAAAATTTAGATTGTATTATTTTTCTTAAAATAATACTATGTATATATAATATCGGAAAACAAAAATCAGTCACTTTGTATTTAGTTGGCATGAGAAGTAGCTGATTTTAATTTTTTCTCAGTGTATATAATGAATATAACCGTGCAAGAATAATTGTTTTCACACTGTCTAAATAAATTTATTTGTCTTATTAATTTAAGAATAAAAATACAACATTTAAGAAAATTATTTAAAAGTGTATTAAGAAAATAGATGATAATAACTTTTAATATTGTACCTTTAAGTTCTTTTTTTATTTAAGGCTTAAGAAGCACGTTTTTGTTATTAGTTTTTGTTTTTATATTGTTTTTGTCTGTATTTTGCAAAATAATTAATAAAATCATAAAATGTTTTAGTTAAGAAATATACATTTTATTTTTCAAGGAATTAATAGATTAGCAAAAAATTAAAGTACATTTTTTATTTTTCTATTTAGTATTTAAAAGTCATGCGCTTGATATTGAAAGCATTAAAGAAACTGACCAACAAATTAAACGTAAAACTGCATCGAAAAAGTTATCAGTGCTATAACTTTATACTGCAAAGGCAAAAGAGTTACAGCAACCGTTAAATCGATGTGAATATTACTAATTCTAATAATACGCCATTGGATATGTTAAATTTTCACACGCTACATATTTCATATACAACTGCATTCT
This sequence comes from Gryon sp. ZL-2020, assembly GCA_022817425.1. Classification (NCBI taxonomy): domain Eukaryota; kingdom Metazoa; phylum Arthropoda; class Insecta; order Hymenoptera; family Scelionidae; genus Gryon; species Gryon sp. ZL-2020. The sequence continues at coordinate 12,249 of JABFPJ010003145.1, read as the reverse complement.
CTTTCAATTCATTTTCCTAATGTATGACGTCATCGATTCAATTTTAACACACATCTAACGTTTGTAACACCGCATTAGCGGACAAATTTGCAAAGTCCAGACTCTCTTTTACAGACTGAATATTTTTAATTCTGATTATTTCTGGTGTTACTTATGCTGTTATTCTTTCTTTTAATTCTACTGACCTGGTATACTATACAGTGACACTGAGCTGTCTCTAGAGAAGCGCGCCGAGCCCCCAAGACTGCCGAGGGGACTCTTGTTGCACTGGTAATTGCGAAGCGGCTTTGTCGGTGCCACTCCGCCACCACCTATCCAACCATTTAAATCAAAAAACCATGTATCCAACTTCTTAGCACACCAGCTTTCCAAATGTTATACGCCATTTCTTTTTATTTCACATATCAGATTTACCCGTATTGCCTGCTTTTAAAGAATCGCATCATCCTAACGATGATGAGGAAAGGGGTTTCTCACAATTTACGTACACAACACGGAGAAAACACTATGTTATGCTATTGCGAACTCAAAAAATACACTTTAAAAGAATTATACTAAGAAAAATAACTTACAATAAATTACTGTTTAAACAGTAACTTGACCACAGAATTCCCATTAACATGAAAATATCTGTTAAAAACAGTAAAAATTTTCCTTTCATGCACAAAAATTCTTGATAAAGTCAATAAAAATTTGTGTTCAGAAAGTAAATTTTCCAGTTTTTGACACAATTTATTCGGTTAATGGGAATTATGTGGTCAAGTTACTGTTTAAACAGTAATTTATTATAAGTTATTTTTCTTAGTGTATGCCAAAAAACAAAAAGTATTCATTTCTGGAAGTGAATTTGAAAAATGTTGTATTTTAGGACCGCACTATCATAAAAATAGTAAAAATTAGTCTAACTTTGAAGAGAGTATCTTAAATTATACATATATAAAAGAATATCTTAAATTATTTCAATTCATGATATAGGGCTATATCTTAGATTGTCTCTATAATATACACTGAAAACAATTAAGTATCAAAAATCTTCATTTAAGGAGGTTCTTTATCATTTTCAAAATGTAGAGAAATACTTGAAATGTTGAGAGATAGTTTATTTAATGGTCATTAATGGGAAATTAGTCATTAATGGGAAAAATGTATAATTGAAAATCACAGTTTTTACATTTCTTCTTATGGAGTTAATGAAAATTAACGCATTATTCGTTGAAAAACCTAAGGGAAAAATGTAAAAAACTTGACAAAAAACATATTAAAATGTGCAGTGATGTTTAATAAAAATTTCCATTATAGTTATAAGTAATTTGTCTGTGTCGTTAATTCAAAAACACGCATGTAATTACTAAAAATACGCGTTTTATAGGTTAAATACAATCTTGATTGTAACGTCATTGAATGTTTTTTTCAAATAATATGTATTTTTGTGGATTAAGAGACACTGTAGTGTCTCTGGCCAAGTACAAAAAAAACTTGTTTCTTGTACCTCCAGGACTACCGTGTCTCTTTTCAGAAACAAACAAGTCCCGGTTTTTTACGTTAAAAAACAGTAATAAATAATTAAGTTTGTTGTATATTTTGTGTCATCGTACAGCCTCCATCGAGTAGATGAGAAAAAAAATTTTTTTGATTTAAGTCTTTTCAAAGTATATTTTCATCTAATCTAATAATTTTTGTGTTGTATAAAACACCATAATTTTATGCAAATTTTTCAATTTTTTATTTTTGTTTTTCAAAGTTGCAAATGGTAAAGAACCTCCTTAAATATATATTTTAGTTCAAATAAAATATACTTGGTTTGAAGTAAGATATATTGTTATTTGTCATTTTATTTTTTTAGTGTACGAATTCAAAAACAAAAACCAATTTTCTTTTAATGATATTTCTAATAGAGATTTTATGAATTATAGTTAAGAAAATAAAAGAACTCCTTAGAACATCTAAGTATACTTTAGTCCTAAATATAGTTTAAAATGTCTTCAGCTACTCATTTTTAAAACACTACCGGTCAAAATTGGAAAAATTTTCTAAAATACAAAAATGATGGAAATTTTAAACATGTCTAAAAACTAAACATCTCATTTGATTTGAATGAAATTTTTGTATAAAAAAACATATGACACAATGGTAAATTGTATATGCTTATACTTGTCACTGACAAAAATAATATTTGCTATTAGAAACTTTTCATACTTTTTTATAATATATAACAATTTCATTCAAATAGAATAAAATTTTTAGTTTTTACAAATGTTTGAAATTTCCATCATTTTTTATAGTTTAGAAAATGTGTCCAAACTTTTGGCCGGTAGTGTATATATAATTTTAATTTTTATTATTTTGTGTAAAAATATGTTTGTCTAATATGTCTCGCACAGTATATATTATTTTTAAAGCATATTGTATTTCAAATGTGATTAACGCTTTTAAATGATTTCGTTTTGCAAAAACAATCTGAAATATCCTTTTACATGAAAGTTGTGTGATATATGTTATTACACGAAAATGCAAAATATTCTTTTCTTTGACTTTTTGATATACGTACATCGACATTCATTTATGGAAATTTAAAAATGGATTATTAATATTGATAAATATACACAAATGTAGACTTATCAATTCATTCAATTGAATCGATTTCACTGCTCAATTTATATATTTGTTTTCAATTTTTCAAACATATATTAGTTTTTGTATAGTATCTTTTGAAATACAATAGGTAACAGCTCTTACGAACTCGTAAAGATTCTTTTTTCATGTATAGGATTTAAACTCTTTCATTACCACCGCCCTATGAAGTTTTAATTCAACGCCGACGACATCATTTACAATTCAAATAGACCGCGTTTAGTTTTAGATGCGTATACGTTTTCCCTGCATGAATTCAACAAGAAAAAAAGAATAATTAAACTGTGCAAAAACTTAAAATACATAATGATTACTCGACTGATTTATGTACAAAAAAGGAGATAAAAACACAAGTAAAGATGTTGGGCGTGCGGTTCTTTCAAGTGATCGTGGTGATAAATACGCTTGTTTCAGACACAAAGCTTGTTTTATATACAAATGTAATAATGTAATGTAATTCTACGGCTTGCGATTATAGAAATGATTCTCAATTGTAAAATGGACCTCTATTTTCCAGTTAAATGTATTATTTTAGTTTTGCAATTCCATTTTATGTTTCGATTAACTAAGTGTACACATACAATATTTTCATTAATTATACCTTTCACTTTCATTAAAATTACTGATAGTAATTTTCAATAATTTTTTATGTAAAATATTTAATAAACACTTTTGCATTGTGTTAAAACTACTATTTAAGATATAAATGATCGAATATATTGAATAATATCAAGGAGATCAAAGAATATATATCGAATCGCAAATTCACATGACATTTAATCTTCGAAGTAACATTATACATTATCTGATTTATCGAATCAACTAATTATTCAATTAATCAAAACAAATTGACATTTAGTTAACACAAAATATTATAGGTTGATTCTTTTTTCAATGCAATCGATCAATTTCGATGATCATAATGTTTCTAAATGAGAGTGATATTTACAAGTAGCATGATCTATGATTACATATGTATTATATATAAAATATTTACACATTTAGAAATGTACTGTTTTTTAGTAACAAGAATTAATTCACATCTCAAATATATGAAATCGAATCGTTTTCTAAATTGGTTTACCATTCGATTAAGTTTTCTTGAAAATGGATAAATCAATTATTGCAATATGAAATTTATACATGTAAAATATTTTGCAACTTTTGTTTGAATGGCAAATTAATTTTTCATTGAAATTAGTCATTTGCAATAAGTTTAATAATATCAACTTAATGTTAATTCATATACAATTATATTTATATATATTTGTACATGAATATATTTATTTGAAGAAATTCAATAAAAATGTATACCTGGAGTGGTTAAATTTTTGGGCGGTGGTGCTGTTGAATTTGGACCAGCAACTATCGAAGAAGTTGCCGGACTGTACGCCCTGAGAAGTGGTCCACCGCGGGGTAATGTGCTGCTTGCCATGTAATAACCACCGCCACTGTTTGTCGTTGCATTTTTCGTATTCTGAAATCACAAACAAAAATGCTTTTCAAAAATAGTGTATTACATATTAAGAACGTTTTGTCTCAAGATGTGAACAGTGTTTTTCATACCTGCAATCGGAATAGAAAAAACACTTCACTGCCCGAAGAGCAGAAAAGACCACATTTCTTTCCTCAGGCGCAAAAGTGATCTTTTTCTACCTAGGGCAGGAAAATGTTTTTTGTTCTAATTTCGGTTATGTATAAGCTGTATGGTTATGTATGGTTTAAAATGACGAAATATAGACAATACATAAATACCGATCAGAATATTTTCATTGCGACAGCTCTTTTACTTTCAATGTCGTGACAAGCAAAAAAGCTCCGCATTCTTTAGCAATACTATATGATCCACACCCGATATTAATCGCGCGCGTATTTGCACGCACATATCTCGGCAAATTAAAATATTCGCCTCAACTTTCTATTTCAATTGTTTGAAGTTGCGTTTTAATGTGTATACTTTCTCATGCATTAGGTAGTAACTTTTTCCAATATGATTTTTTGTCTAGTTTTCTGCAGTCTTGGTTTTTTGATTGACAAAACTGTGTGAATAACATTGTTTTATTATTTAGTTGGACAATTTTCATGATTTTCCAAAGTAAAAAGAAATCACATGGAATTTTTTATTAATTCATTTCATATTTTAGTTACGAAATGGTTTTTTGTACATTACTTTTAATTTTATTTATAAAAGGCAAATAAGATAATGATTATTTTTTATCTGACGTAACAAAATAATGATCCAAATTATTTTATCCATTTTCTAATGGTCAAACGCTTAGAGGTTTAATATTCGATTTGTGCCTCTCGGGCTGAATTTGATGGACACGTTATAATCATCTGATTCAAATTTAAATTGAAATAATTTTTGATAGTCATTGCATTATTGTTATTAGTTGATAAACTATATTCGCAAATTATTTCTATTTAGTAATTAATAAAATTAATTGATTGTCTGTGTTTTTTTTAATTTAATTTAATAGCCGCGTGGTAAAATGAATTTTAAATACTTTCACATTTATCGGGGCATTTTAAAAGCAATAAATATGACTCAATTGATCACTTCGTTCATTCCAATGTAACAAATCTTATAATCTTCAATTTCATTCGATTGTCTTACTTTTATTTCTTTATTATTACAGTGTATACGTTTTTAGATTTACTTTATTACCTTTTTGATACTTTATTATTGTTTTAATTTTATTAAATATTTTAGTTTTTTACATTAAACTTTCGTTTCTTTTTTTATTACATTATATTTTATACAATTATAATGTTACTTTATTTTATTTTTCGAAATTGTTTCACTGTCATTGAAAGAACACGATATTATAAGATCATTAAATGCGATATGAATTATGAAATTTTAACAATGCATAGAAATTGTATTATCATTAAAGAAACTCAATACTGTAATACACAGGTATTAGCACAATTCTTTCGTCAGTGATTACGTCATTTTGAACGGATTCTCATGAAAATAAGATTATTTTTTTCTTTCTTTTTTGAGAACATTAAAAACAAATCTCAGAAAAGTGGAGAAAGGTCTCATGGGGAGAGTCAGAGACATGTAAGAGAAAACCCGTCGGACAAGTGATGCAATTTTTATATTTTTGATAAACAGTCGAAATCGGCAATTGTTTGACGATGTCATTTGATGATGACTCATTTTTAACATCTTCATTGCAAAATAATATTTTCACACTTCAAAATGTTTAATTTCAACTTTATTACAATAAAATTAAATAAATAATTCCAACATAATGAAAATAAGAAAATATATTTAATTTAATAATATATTCATCATATTATTATATTTAATGTTTAATTTAAAGTTAATAATTTTTTTAAGGACAACGAACTTTTGCTTCGTTTATTTTATTATAAAATAAAGTAAGAACAAAATTTAGTTTTCGTAATTTAAAAAAATTATAATACACTTCCAATGAATTTTTGCAAAAAGTTGCTTGAAATATCTTTCTGTAAAAAGTCATTTAAAATGTCAGTCAAAAATATCTTTCGTTTGACAAAATATTACCAACATTATTCGCTGAACTGTGAAATACGTTTGGCGGTTGAATTTCAAAATTCAAATCACTAGTAGCGTTTAAAGTCTGATGCAAAATGATTATTATCGACTAATGGTTTTTACAACTTTGCATCATTCGTGAATTTGACCGGCATCGAGTTAGGTTTGAAAAATTGATTTTGTAGCATAATGTTGAATAAGAATAGTTAAAGTGATACTGATTAGACTGTCAAAATGTCGTCTTTGATATAACAAGTATTCAGGGTATGCATACATCCCTCTCTCTCATTTGAACCAATACCGTTTGGCAACCGGTATAGAGGTTTGCTTTTACGTATACGACAATGTGCGAGCAGACTTTGCTTTTAAGTTTAAAGCGAGTCGCCAAACCGAACGTGTTTATAGTCATCCAGAATTGGAGTAGAAGATCATAACTAAGTTTTAATCAGTTAATCATTTTTTATTTTGCTTTCGTTTTTAGTTTACATTATCGTTAAGTCAAATATGTGATAGTATCATTACAGAAAACGTTATAACAAGAGCGCAAAAATGGTGCCATCGTTAGTGCAATGTGTTGGAATTATTTTGTTTTTAGGATTAATGACAGTTAGTGGGGATTACAATAACCAATTGGAATTTAGGCACAATTCTAATAACTTGTTTAAGAATAATTTTAAGTTAAGAACGCCAATGCATAAAGTAATAATGACGCAGAGAGGTTATATTCAGGTGATGATTTCAAATTTTTGAATTAAAATTTATTTAATTTTTATCCAAAAACTAATATTATTTTAATACTAAGTTTTATCTTCAAAAAAAATATATATATATATTTTTTTTTTTGAGAATAAAATTTATTATGAAAAACTTTATGCTTTATAATTTTAATAAATTTATATGCAGGATAACAATAAAATTTTTCTATTACTATAATTTACTAAGCTGTCCAATAATGTTAAGACAAGTGTAAATTTCCTGTACAAATTACGAAATGTAAAAATTATTGGTTTTTTGATAAAATTTTATAGAAAAACAAAGAATTTTTACTGGAAAGTCCGATAATTTCTTCAATGATTTTAGATTTGTTCGTGAATTATCAAGTAATTCAGTAATTTTATCCTCCGTATGTAACTTTATCCTCCGTATAATTTAAATACTTATTTTACGCTTAATTAACTCATTTAAACTAATATACATCTATTTATATAAAATAAGTATAAGTACTTCCTCTTAAACCATTTTGATGAAGTTAAACAAAATTGTTTAAAAAGCATGTGCATTTTTTTGTCTCCATTATAACCATAAATCAACATTGTTAATTTATTTGGCCTGAGAGGAAATCTTATAAGAAATTAAACAAGAGCAATTTGTAATTAAACCAAATAACTGTTTCATTGCGAAAATTCTCGTTCAACCAAGGATTTTTCATTTATATATTTATAACATAGTTCAATTATATGCATGCAATTTTAAGGAACGTCGAATTTTTTTAAATATTTTAGCATCTAATTTATTAAATAAAGTTAAAAATTATGAATAATTAAACATTCAATCGCAAGTACCATTTTAAATTTAAAATGGAATTTTGAATGAGACAATTAAATAATTTTTTTGCTAATTGTAGTTTTTGAGATGGGAAATGCCGGTTCCAGAGATTCACGAGTTCACCTTCTGTCTTTGGGTGCAATCCAGAAATTTAACTTACGCTCATTCGTTTTTCTCGTATTCAAGTAAGTTATGAGTATCCCATAACGTAACCAGCGGCTAAACAGCGCGATTAAATAACACAGTAGATGCGTCTTATCCACGCCTCAACCTAGACATTAAGCTGCTTAATTTTATTACGTATGTGAGTTTAAGACAAAACTACATATGCACATTCAACACCTGCCAATAACACTTTCACGACTTTCACTCTTCCGGCCGGAACGTGTAAGATAAACATATCAACTTCCATTTTTTTATTCTCATTTTTAACTTTTAATTTAGGGAAACATTATTGAAATTGTTATTTAACATTGTAACATTTATTGTTCCGCAAGTCGCGATGTAGAACCATATTTCAAATCACTGACAGTATAGAAATTGAGAAACGCAAAAAAATTTCCGATTGATAATTGCATTCTAGTACTTAAAGGAAATTTGATATTATGATTTACAATTATGATAAAAATGCCTGATTATGCAATGATCATTCCATAATTTCAAGTTCAAATCAAAATATTAAACTATAAAAAACTGAAAAGTATTCATATTTCTTTTATGATCTGTTTTTATTACATTTACATTATAATGTTTCTTTTAAAATATATTTAATTTGCATTATTTCTCAAACAACAATTTGTCTGATAACTGTGTTTCGACATTATCAAGTTGGGCAATTTGTACTAAATTTTATTGACTAATGTTTTTTCCTCATCTTTTTTTCTGCAATTTTTCTCCCATCATTATTGTCGATACTTTTTCATCGGGATATATTTCAATTTTCTCGTATCTGTTGGTTTCAATTGGCAATATCCATTGTTAATATTTGATCGATTACAATTTCAATGATCCTCTTATTTTTTATTGATTTATTTATTATAGAAAATCTATAGAAATGTATTTAACTATAAGAAGTAATAGAGGTCAATAAATGTACTTTATATCAATAATTAAATGGAAATAAAGATGACTTGAACAATGGAAACAAACGATTCAATTATTTCGCTAGCCGCGATTGTGACCGTTTTTTATGTACTTATTGCTGGCGAATTTCCTTCCCTCGCGGAATAATTTACGATAATTTTTAGGCCGCGGAATAATCAAGCGCACAAATCGTCGGGCGTCGGTATTTCAACGCAAAAAGAACAAGTCTGTATGTTGTTTCGCCGCAATTAATTTTATTAACACGGAAACAAGACATTTTTGTTCTTAAAGGAAAATTTTTACGCGTATAAATGTCGAGAAAGGTTTTTTTCTTATACGGAAAAGCCTACTCAATAACAATAATTGTTTAATTGACTTTAATTTATGTTTCTTTTGTCTTACAATGTGAAACTTGTGTAAAGAAATTATAATTGCAAACAAAAAAATAATAAAAAATACACATTTACAGAACAAATAGAATTTAATAGAAGATTATATTTTAATTAATTTCTTATGCTATTAATTTTAATATAAAAATTCAGTTTATTAAATATTAATTAAAAAGTTAAGTTTTTATTAACTTTCTTAAATGCATATTTTACACTTGTAATATAATATAATTTTCTAAAATAGTGATACAATAATTCCGTTAATAGTACAGTAATATCTATATAGATGGGGAAAACAACTCAAGCAGGTAAACATAAATTACTTGAGATGCACTTTTATATAAAGCAAACATAAAAAATTCACAAAAGCGTAACGTAAAATCTTTTATATTTACATTGCAGATATATACAATTCGCAAGCAAATATAACGACTGTTCGTTTTATGAATATTATGTAATCGTAACATACAGGTATTATACTACAATTAAAATAAAAAATTGCAATATTTGGGTATATTTATTATCTTATTAGAGCATAATAGTACACGCAGTCATATGCATTATGCATGCAAAAGTGTAAAAGCCAATGTTAAGTACAAAACTGGCTTGGGAAAATGACAATTTTTGTTTCACAAATATTTAAGAAATGTACAGAAACAAAAATTATCAGAACAATTATTTGTAATTAAAACCTAACTTTTTAAACAAGACATTTTGTCTATTTTTTCATATCTTTTTCGTTTCAGTTGCTTTCATTTCTTTTTATTTATTTAATTTGATTGGATAAAGATTTCATTTAATGCACTAACTGTATTTGGAAATCAATTTCAAAGCAATTTTCACTGAAATATCTAAGTAGAAAAATAATTAAATTACAATAATAATGAATGTTTGTAATTAATGTTGTGTAAAAATAAATTGTAAATTTTCTTTATCTATAAATATTGCACGTTTATAAAATTACATTATATGTATTACATACATATATATACATATTATTGAAAACTCGTGGAAAAAACAATAATTTTTTACGAAAAATGCAGTAATTTCTTGCAAAGTTTTGCATCTGTCCCTGTACAAATCAAAGTTCTGTAAATTTTTCAATTTTTATATATAATACATTCAAATGCAATATTCATCAATCAGGTACTTAAATATATTGACATGAAATTGGAAATGACTTGCAAATTATGTTATTCATCGTAAATTTATAGCACGTAAATTTGAATAATAAACGCCTAATAAAATATATAACAACGTCATGAAAATAATAAGAAATATGTCAAATTGTCTATTAATGTAAGCGAAACAGAATTTGCTTTGTTATATCTAATTATATGATTTGTCTGTTTAATGTATTTAATAGCGTATTTCAATATGCCATTAATTCATGTGAAAACGCATAATTTCGTCGATTAAAAAAATTGCAAACATACATGTTAACCATCAATCTCTGAAAATCAACAACTGTAAACTCTCGAGCGTGAAAAATTGTGCGTTGCAATAAATTATTAAACGTAATAATTGTGCAAATTGTATACGACAATTATGCCACTTGTATTTTGTAATTTTCATGGAATTACAACTAGTATTATTTATTAATCAACATTCAAAAATATTTATTCTTAACATTTCATACCGAGTAACTGTAAAATCACCATTTGTTACAGTGGCAAAGGAAAATGCAAATTCTGAAAATAGGAAAAGAAAAAAGAAGAATGGAAAATTGAATGTAGGTGTTGGTAACAATGGGTATGTCGCAGTGTTAAAAAGTGTAAACCTTCTAGCCACGGTTTCGAAACCGGAGTATGTGCATTTTTGAAACACATTTTCAAAACCAAAAATGGACAATAATGTTGCGGTCGTGAAAGAAAGAATGTATGCACTGAACGTACCATTGCGTTAGGGCTTATCGAGTTTCCTTAACAAGCGTGGAATAGATCACTTTTCAAGAATTTTTTCTTTCGCTTTTTTTTGCAGAAAACGAGAGCGAACGTCTGATACGATCGTGGATTTCGCCATTCGGCCGGTCCGTTCATCTGGAAATCGGTGGCGCGAACATTTTCACCCTGCGAACGTACCTCGCGGAAAATCAGTGGTACCACATATGTCAAAGCTGGGATAACGCTGAAGGACGTTATGCTATGTGGATCGATGGACAGATTGTCATACAAGGTCTTGCGCCGCAGGTAGCTCTCATTTTTTTTCTCTTTCTCTCACCATCCTTTTTTTTGCCTCATTTTTTTATTGCACCGAGACGATAAGATAGACAGAGAGGATGGGCAGACAAAATAGACACTGTCGCGCGCCGATGTTCTACTGTCCTACTTTTTTGTCATTTTATCACTACTTTTGTTACTTTCTCTTGTGAATAAATGTGATGCTTTCCATATACGTGTTGATCACGTAAATTACATACGTGAATGAAGTTTGAATCACGTGTTATTACATGCTAAATATAATTCTTGAGTGTAATTCAAATGATATGATGTCGTTTGTAATTGAAGGTTTGCGCATTTTTGCGAATTACATAGTCCACGCCTTACAATTATACAAGTTTTCCCACAATAGTTTTTCATATAGTGGACGAAAAAATGATAATAATTGTAGTAACATTCATCAAATTGTAGTTATTACTGTAGCAACTTTCGACAAACAAGCGCAGCAATATTTTACAATAAAGAATTACTTATTAAAGTCATCAAAGAAGAACTACAAATGAAGGAATTCATGCATATTCATTTATGTATATTCTTGCTATTATGCAATTTTGGTCCATTTTGTACATTGTAATAATTTTTATGATGATATTTAGAATAAGCGATAACACACTATAATATAAAAATTTCCAAGTAAATGTTTGTATATGTATTTTGTTATAACTAAGTTTACAAACTTTGCTATCCCTAGTAGAATTTTGAACTTCGCTGAACCTGGGGCCTTTTTGGGCAAACCCTGTTCCAAGATTGGACCAACATTGGCCCTATGTGAGATTTTTGAGGGACCCACTTTGGTTTGAAACGCTAACCTATAAATTACCTAGTTAGGTATTCCTAATATGGGCCTAACGAGGCC
>JABFPJ010003144.1:0-16979 GCA_022817425.1 Gryon sp. ZL-2020 | reverse complement strand
GGGTCCGTCGGCCCCCCCCCCCCCCATTCCCTGCCGCCGTAACTCCGAGCTCGACACCCAAAGCAATATACAGCGTGACGTCCGCGGATTCCGCGCGTGCCACCCCAACGACCACCCCCTTATACGAGGTTTAATGACGTATAAACTATGCGTCGGATTAGCTACACCGGGATCAGAATCACCCCTCAGACCACAAAGCCGCGTACTTTTCAATTTACTTCAATATTGTATCAAGCTGTCGACTGAGGCTTTGCGTTTGCACATTTTGACATTAATTAGCGGCAAGTGTAGCTTCTCGTTATGTATGTTTTCGGATAGATTTTCATGCCATGGTTACTATTCTTTTTGTCAGTTAAAAAGGGGTCGGATAATGATAGCTTTTGGGATTGTTTTTGACGTCTAAGTACGAGCCAATGATCTTGAAATGGACTCTTGTACAATTTAAAGTAAAATATAGAGTGGGTTAAACATTTTTAATCCACTTAATTATCAGCTTCAGTTTTATTCTAATCATGTTGTACTTTTATGACTTTTTTAAATTTTTGGACATTTTTTGGTAAGAAAAAGTAAACATAAAACATAACTATTTTTAATTATAATTAAAAATAAAAAAATTTAACGCAAATAATTTTAAATTAAGTGTGCATTTTATTAAAATAATACACCTTTAAATTGTTTTTTATATATCATCGAACGAAGTGAAGAACATTGCTGATTGCAAGTATTTGCAAAAACATATATATGTCTAGCATATAAGTATGTATATAATATATATACCGAGTTATCTATAAATATCTATCTACACATAAACCCATACATATATATATGTATACACATATCTTTGACACGTTCTGGTCGATTTATTGAATTGACTGGCTTTGTGATCCAATAGTGGTATGATACGCGGTCACTGCAACGAAAATCAAAGGCAAGAGCGTGCGAGTCAGAGAAAGAGACGAAGATGGACAGACGAATGGAAAGAAAGAGCGACAGTCGTCGAATCGTGGAAGTACTTCGACTACACGGACATTCAATGTACTCACGCCGTGCCTTATTGTGCCTCACTTGACTTTGTTGTTAGTTTCTTTTGTGCCGGTTTTTTTGTTTTTCTTTTTTTTTCCTTTTTTTTACCACCCGTCCGAATAGCTCGTTTTGTTCGCTTAATTATTCGTTACGTCGCTTGGCAGTCACGACGTTTTTAAACCGCCTCAACATGCTTAGTATTTGATGATATTTTGTTTTAGAAAAACGTCTGAGTAAACTTCTAATATAAATTAGAAGTTAACTCAGACATTATAAAAAAAACTATGTAAATACTTTTTGAAACCAACATTTGTGTTTTGTATAAAATTATCTTTTATTATGATATTGTAAATTATTATATAATCTTGAATATACAATTTTTACATCAATTTATAAGACTACTTTTTCAAATTCACATTTCTTTCACTTTCAATTTCAGTTTCATGATTTTCACAGAAAAACCATTATTCGAGTGAAGAATGAAAAAAAGGATTTGAATTCCTCAAGTCCTCAGCACGTCTGGATGGTCACCGTTCATAAATCCTGACAAATGATAAACGCAAATGCGATTTTTGGATTTCAAGTCGTCAAGTGAGAAAAGGGTGTTGCAGAAGACAGAGAGATATTTTTCGGACGCGTGCTCGTTGCTTCCGGACTGAAGGGGGTGTGAAACACACAACGCGAGGGACGCAATCAATAAGACATTCGTGACGCGTCGATTATAGCTGTCGGGGATGTAAAAGTGCGAGGGCCAACGGCCGGCCCCATGAATATCTTTCGATAGATTGCACATTGCTTTCCCCACCCAAAATCGCGATCTGACGCAGTAACTATGATGCGTTATGTGTTAGCGCACAGTTCGAGGGTGGATGAGAGACGTGCTCAGCCACGCGTCCCGTGCGGTTAACTTTTCTCAAATGTACGCTTATGGTAATTTTTGATCATAAAGTGCAATCTGTGAATTACTTGATGACGTTTCAGATGTTGTTGTCAATCACGAAAAAAAAAAATATATATATATATATTTTACAATATAATAATTATTATTTTGAAAAAATAGCAAGAAACTTTTTTTTTATTTTTTGGAATATTTTTAAAATTGAGAAAAAAACTTTATAACCACTTAAAATATTGTTCGACTTTAAAATTTTACTTTGGCATCGCATAGTGAGTAACTTTTCGACTGGAGAATCGGTCAGACAATGAGACTGCTTATTTATTTAAATACGGTATCCTGTCCTTTCACGCGAAGATTTATGTACGCCGTTGTGTTAATTGCCAGTCCATTATGCCATATAATGATATTCCGCGTGGCGCGCGAAACACAGTACGTACGTTCGACGACGGAATATTTATTAATTTTGCGAATATTGCTTTATACGATATTGAAGATATTTCCGAAAATGCGAAATATATTTATAAATTTATTTCTCATCGTTTTATTGACAATGCTGTTTGTTTGAATGCAAAATTGATGCTAATTATATTTCGTACTTTTTATTAGATTTTCAACAGCTAAAACTCACTTTTATATCTATTTTATAGAGTTATTATGTGGAGAAAGTTGCGTCATAAGAGGAATATATAGAAATATATATATGCAAAAATGACTAACCTCTTCCGCAAGCGCCTCTCAAAATTTAGTCCTCGACAAAATTGCACTACTAAGTTCAGATCAAAGGAATTGTACTAATTATACTAATTATGTGCATTTAAAAAGTTCTCAGTCCAACATTAATTCTTTAATGTCGTTAGTTCCTCGCAAAAAATCGATATTAAAGTTCACTACTCTTTCGTTGAATGAAGTTTGTTTTTTATGCAAAAGTGAATAGTTATGTTACTCGACTAATTTTCGACAAAATCTGTTCTCTGCTTCATAGTTGTTCAGCGAATTATAATATATATGTTTTATCTACATGAATTATTATATAATTATTACTAAGTAAAAAGAGAAACAAAATATAGCGACATTCTTATTAATACATTGTTATTTTCAATAGAAAATTTGTAAAAATCAATATATTCAATTCATATCAATTTATAAGTAAATAGATACCGAATTTATCTAACTTTTTTATTTTTAATAAACAAAATTATTTATTATATATTTAAATAAATATAATGTGTCACAAAAATCAGTCTAAAATTACAGAAAATTAAACCTCAATAAAGATTAAAAACTCAAATATAAAATATTCAAAAAATTTTAAACCTCGCCAGATCTTAAAATATATTTTGTAAACCTTATTTTACGTATTTAAATTAATTTTGAGTTGAAAAAGTGATTAAAAGTTCCTTAATTAATTTAATCTTTTGTAATTTGTACCTTTTCGACCGATAGTCAATTGAATCTTGTGACAAATTAAATATGAAGCTATTCCAGATGTAAATTTATTATTTCATTTCAATAAAAATGCATAAATATGACACTGACATTTTGCTTATGTATATATTTTTAAGTTAAATATTTCATATATTTTAATTAATATATATCTGACACTTTAAAATTGCTAAAAAGTTTAAACTGTCAAAATTCAATTTTCAAATTGTGTCTAAATTCAACCAATCACGAAGCCGGAATAAAGGATGACAGGTCTGAAATTGGCCAATCGTGTCACTCAGCCAACTTCATCCTGTCATCAACTTTTTCATTATGATGATGATAAAGATGATGATGATGATGATGACGATGATGATGATGACGATGATGATGATGATGATGGTGATGATGATGATGATGATGATGATGATGATGATGATGGTGATGATGATGATGATGATGATGATGATGATAATGATGATGATGATCTTTTTTTAGCCGTATAAGCGTACTACAGTCTGCTACAATCATTAATACACTGACAAAACAAAAGTGGAAATCATGTTTCTACAGGAGTTACTGTATAATTCGATTGTCGTTCGATTCGCGATGGTCTGTCTATCTATCCGTCTGTGGCGTTTCGTCCGCAACACAGAGCGAAGCTTTATCCCTCGGAACCTGGCTAGATGAAAAGCATCAGAGCAACCCTTTGGCCGTTTCCTAGTTTGATGAGAATGCGCTTTCGAGTCCGCACTCGAACTCGTTTACGATACGCAGAACGTCAAGAAATCAATGAAATGCCGAAAGGGCGTACCGTACAACGCAAACCACTGACAGAAAGAGAACGACTAATGCAGAGCGAACGAGAGTGAGTGAGAGAAAGCGAGAAGAAGAGAAAGAACGAAAAGTAAACGAGACGTTGACAGGGACAAAGACAGAAACAGGGTCAGATACGAAATTCGATTTCAGAAAAACGCAGCTTCGAAAAAAAGAATGCCGACTGGCTATCCTTTCAGCTTTCATTTTGTCCTCGCTTTCTTTCAAATTCTATCAGACCAATTTCGATCTTACCTTTCTACGATAATGTAACGACGTTTCCGAATGCCTTCGACAAGCGGATGATGAAAATTTCGCGGCTTTCGGCGTAATTGAAATATCCTCTTTCATTCTATGCCTCTTTTTATTTTTTTATTTTTTTTTTTTTAATTTGAACACATCATCGAACCTGCAAAATCGAATTCCATTTGTAAAGTTTCAAAATTTTGTTCAACATTTTATCATTCAAATTTGGTTTAGGATTTATCTCTGTGCAAAATTATTTTAATTGAATTTGTCGGCAAATTCCATTTTTATATAGTTTTATTCAATTTAAGTAATTCAATGTAAACTGAAAATAAAATTAAGTTTGTGTAATTTTTTTACTACTTAATAATCAAGAAAAGAGAGGTGTGGAAAAGAATTCCAAGCAGAAAAATATATCCGTATTGGAAAAGTCCAGTTGAAAATTAGGTCGCAGACTATTTTCTTCGACTTTCAATTACTGAACGCGAAAATTGAAAACGGAAACTTCCGAAATAGTGGCGTCGCCATCTCGCCAAACGCGACGACGTTTTCGTCGTACTTTGATGAATTATAGATTTTCATTTCGGACAAACGAGAGACCCCCGCGTGGCTGGATAAGGCGCTAATGTCGGCCGATTAGTATTCCGCATTAAAAATCCGAGTCCTTCCAGCGCGAAAAATCTATTTAAAAGTTTGATTAAGAAAGCGCCGGGTATTATTCTCATGCTAATTACACACTTGGATATTGCGGTGCCTGAAATTACGTCAAGATGGATATTCACAAAACTACGTCCTTTTTTTATCTGCTTCTGTCCGTCTTTCGACTTTCAAGCATCTTCACTTTTTTCAACTTTTTTACTTGTTTTTTTTTCTTCACCTCGATTAAAAATCAAATAAAGAACGCAATCTTGACAAAATCGTTGATTGCGCTTTTGGTAGCAAAAAAATATTAAATTTATAGTAAATATTCACAAATGTGAATATTTAACGAATGTGTATATGAATAAAGTATTATTAGTATGACAAATAACATATTATATCGAAATATTAATTTTGTTCATGTGGAAATTTATTCTTTAATAAAATTTTTTATTTCTGCACTAATTATCTAATCGATTTTTTTACTAGAATGTATTTTCTATGATTAAAAAGTCTAATAAATTATTTTTTTATTTAAAAATAGAAACAAATTAAATCTGAGCAATTGATGAGTTTCTGAAGCAAAGAATAAAATATTGCATGCAACCCACACAGACAATATATTTCAAAAATATATATAAAAATACACTTTTGACGCTAAAAATACTTTTCCGGCAAAAATTTAGACAAAAATATATATTTTGGATATATTTTTTATATATATTTCAAAAAGGTTTAGTTGAATCAACTAAAAATTTGTTTCTTTTAACGAAATATCTCATGAAAATAAATAAAATGTACTTTTTAACCCTAAATTTTATTTTTTGTAAATAATCATTTCTTGGAGTGTATGAAATATATATTTAAAATATAAAATAAAAGTTTATTTAATATATTCAAAATGTATTTGTATATAAAATTTATTATTTATACATAAAAAACGGCAAAAAGTTATACTTAAATATATATTTTTTATTCTCGAGGAAATAATTAAAAAATATAAAGAAATGTTTTTATCTTAAAACCGAAGAAAAGCGATTTTCATTTGCGGCGCACATTTTATAGCCGAGGTTTTACGCATAAAACATCTAAACACGTGCAAAAAGCATGGTGTCCATTAATATCCGCTGCGCCAATCCATAAAGCATTTCTCACGGCGTATCAGTGTCAGAGGATCGGGAGATTAATTGCAATGTTGTTATTTATTGCCGGAGTCTATCTCGCATTCACGGCCCGTTGCCTCGTGTAGGTTAATAACGTGACATAGTCCGGGAAATGGGATTCCAAGACAATGCAGCCGACTCGGAGAATGCGGGAAGATTGTGCGTGCCCGCTGCGTTTTGCGGAAACAAATAGCCAACGTGATTAGCTGCGTGTACCTCCGGCATTGTTAGGCAGAGCTTGCCAATCGGCGTTGGCTTTCGGACCTAATTGACGGCATATTGTCAATTGAATTATTACTTTTTGGACGTGCAAAGTCAGCGCACAATTGACGAGCATTTCGTACCGAAAATGATACCCCTGCTTATCGGACCGATTTAATCGTTACTGATGTAGGTCACTTGTTTGTCGGATCACAATCTTTGATTCGATACTAAGTGGATTGGACTATTGTAACGCTGGTTTGGAGAATAGAAGAAACGCAATTGTTCCATTCAGATATCATTATGCTGAAATGTGTTGAGAAATCAAATTATTTCATTCACTTTGCCTTGTAAAATCAATTTGCTTGTCTTAATGACAATAATGATAGTAATCATTTTTATTATATGATGATAAATCAAAGTAACTTTTGAAATGCCTACCATAGCAAAACGAAAAATATATTGCGAATATATTGTTAATATATTCTTAACATATTCTTAATAGATTCTTAATATGTTTTTAATATAATCTAATATATTCATAATACAATCATAATGTATTTTTAATATACTTTCAATATATACATAATATACTTATGATATATTAAAAAAATGCTCCAAATTTACTTTTTTGGCATTATATCGTGAATATATCGTTAATGCATTTAGAATATTTTCCGATATTAAAACATATATTAAAAATATATTAAGAATGTATTAATAATATATTAAGAATATATTAATTATACATTAAGAATATATTAACTATATATTCGCAACATATATTTCGTTTTGATAAGTTAATTCAATCTTTAGATACATTCCAAAGTCAAATTGCATAGAATCCCTGATAGCCAGCATATATATAAAGGATTTACACAAAATTTATTTAAAAATAACTCCCCATTGGCTTGAATTATTTACATAACTCGTTTGCGTTTGACCAATTTTTGTCAATTTGACAATTAAATGTTTTCAAAATGTTTAAAAAGTCTTTTATTTCTTCCATTTTACATAAATATTAATAAAAGTATTAGTGAAATTATTAATTTTAATGATTTAAGAAACTTGATTTTAATGTCAAAAAGTAAACATAACCTCTTTTAGTAACTTTGCTGTTTTGATGTAGAAGTGAAAAAATGATTATTTGTTGAAAAATAAAGTATTAAAAATGAAAATTTGTTTTGTTAAATGTTGTTTACATTAAACCAATAAATTACAAATGTTGTTTAAATTTCAAAGTTAGTTTTTATAAAATTATAAGTAAATAGCGTTTAATTCTTAATGAATACGATTTTTGTTCTTAGAACTGAAATATTTAAATCATCTGGAAAAACACCTGAATTTGTCTTCACTCAGTTTATTCGGACAATAAAATACATGTTATGCTATTTTGGTTATCGATATCACCAAATACTATGGGAAACAAAAAGTTAGTACGGCAAGTTTAAATGGACACGTATATATCTGTATGTCAATGAAAACAAATATGCAAATGGACTTGTAGTGGCTCCTATAGTGAAAGTTACATTGCATATACACATGTATCGACAAACAGGTATCAGAAAGTTTTGAAGCTGCGTTGGTTTTCGCGAATGTATGTATGCGCACGTATCGATGCAGAGTACGATAAGCGTCGTGCATTGCTTTCAAGTCTGATCGCGAGTACTTTTCGTCAAAAACCATTTGGAGTTTACAGCGAGAACAAAAAGAAATAACAAAACAAAATTGATTTGTTTTAAGAGAAAATACAAAATTAAACAACATCACAACTATTTTGTACTTTCTACTATAATTGGTGAATATTCAAATTATAGTTATAGACTATAGTTAAGAAAGTAAACTTGTTTAGAAGTTTGGTACAGATTATATAACTAATTAAATAATGCACATTTGAATTTGTGATGCAAATTTGATAAGCAAATAAGCATGAGTTTATAATTTTATTACATTCATTATTGTTATTGTTAATATGCATCAGCGACAATTTGTGATGTTTGAGAGAGATATTCAGTTATAGAAAGAAAATAATAGTCATTGATAGAGTTGAGTAACGATGACATTGGGAAGATAATATCGGTTTTGATGGACAGATTGAGATATATAGATTAAAGATACATATGTATCTCTCTTTCTCTCTTTGCAAACTTTCCTCGATACATATACCATGATTCAAAGTCAATTGATAACAGGAAACGTCGATAAAAAATAGATATTTAGTATTTGTATTTACTCTTTTTTCGAGTTTATAAACTGAAATCTGAATGATAAATTGATTGAAACTTCAATACTTATTGGTCATATTTTTTCGCACTAAAAGTTTAATATTATCAATTATTAAACGATTAATAAACACTTTAAATGTTAATGACTCTTTTCACTCAAATTTTGTTACAAAAATAAATAAATAAAAATAACAAAGCGAATCTTCTAAAACGACAATCAAATTGCAGCAACTCAATGTTGAAAGTATGATTTCAGAAAAGCGTATATTATTTTTCATTCAAAGTGAAATGCGGTTTAAAGTAAGATCATTTCAAGTGAACTATATATAACGGGAACATCAGAAGCATCATGCAGCAGAGGGCGGTCATGGTTGGATTGACTCGCGATGACACTGACAAGATAAAACCTCTCTTACAACTAACAGACAGACAAGGGCAGACTGAATTCATACGACAGAGAGATAAAGCAGAAGAGAGAAGGACAGAGGGATGCAGAGTGAGAGGGAAAAAGAGGAACTGAGAGATAGGCCTACATATGTTGGATAGTGTAGGTGTAGAAACGCGGACTTGGGCAGTGCGTATCGATCTGGTCGCGTTGCGTACGTGTGGGTTGAGGTCGTCTGGCGGACCAATCGGAGGGCCAGCAACTCTGTCCTCCTTCTCCTCTGCGTTTCGTATCGTTGCTTCTCGTGGCTGTTCTTTGCCTCTTTCTTTTGCGTCGCCTTCCACCATCTTCAGCACGCACGAATACGCAACGCGAAAACGCACGCTCGATCGCGCCAGCTGATAACGCCGGTAGCCATGCCGTCATGGCGGACGCAAACGGCCATCATCAATCGCGCAATTTCGACAACATTTCCGCCAATTTTCGCCCACAAATAAATAGACTATAGTTTCACGCTTTTTTTGTTCGGGAGGGGTTTTTCATTTGTTAGTCAGCAGAGATAACGAAGGCACCTTTTTGTAGATTATGCTTCTATAATCTTTCGCTGCAAGTAAAATATAAAACAAATAGGGAGAGAGAAATATTTTTAATTGTAAATTTTAAATTAATTCAGTGATGATAACATTGGAAAAATTATCATCGTATGTTGGGTTTTATGAGTTTGTTAATTTTGAATAGATTTAATTTACTTTTGAAATTATAAGCACTTTAATTGCAATTACATTTTAATATTGACGAGTTATCAATTTTGGTGCCTTTTCTATTGCAATATAATTCTAACTACTTTATTTTTAGTTTCAACATCTTTTTCATCTTATTTTACAGTTAAAATAAATCTATCTCTACGTTTGATTTTATCGAAATATATTTTTCTCTACATATTGATTCCAAAAGCGATTCTAAAAGCATACAAGAAAAAGCGTGAAAAAATGTGCCGACCAATTTTTCATTTAATACTTTTTCAAGTTTCAATTTATTTTTTGTTTCTCAATTTGCCGAATCACAATTTCAAAAACAACTGCTTGTACGTAGATAGCAACAGCAAATCGAACAACGAGGGCGACTCGCTCTATCATCGAGGGTCCTCCGACTTAAATCTCCGCTTTCGTCGTTCTCGTCTCTTTTCTAACCTCCGAAAGACCACCCTCTTTCTGGACCAAGGGACGAGGTCGAACTCGCTCAAAAAGAGACGGAACGCTTTCAAAAGACTCAAAATTACTTTCTGGATAAGCTGGATTAGGCTCGCTCTCGTGCCGCGCCCCAGATTAGACCGGTGACACTCGCGCTTGTTTTTTATGAAAGACTTTTTCCCGACTGCGCCGTTTTTCGCGAATTTTATTCCACGAAAAAAACGGGATAGTCATCATCGCCTATCGCATTTCGTTTAATACTTTTTGTTTCCCTAATTCCAATTTTTTCACTTTTTTTATCCTTTTTATCTTTTTTACCATTTGTTTTTTCCCCTTTTTTTTGACAATTAATCGAATTGAAGTTAATTCATTTCGTTTCGAATTGACTTTACCAAAAAATAAATTGTTTGATGTAGTTTATTCACGAATTCCCTTTTTGCAAACTTATATGCTTTCATTTTTCATTGTATTAACATGTTTTTCGGATGCAGAAATACATAAATGAGCGCATATAACGTTTCAAAAGTGAAACATTCGAGACGAACTAACTTTCCAGTATGTAAATATGAAAACAAACATTTCTGACATACAACCTTCTACGACGCTCGCTGTAAGTTTAATACTCAGAGCTTATGGAACTTTGTGTTTGTTACATTTTTTTCCGCCCTAATTTTTGATAAACATTTTCTTTTTAAAAAGTCACTCCAAAATAAAATAAAACAATTCAAGTGTTTTTCATTTTTTTTCAAATATTCGATATCTTTAAAATAACTCTTACAACAATCAGTTAATTTTCCACATTCATTTAATGAAATTGCAATTAAAAGTCATATCCGTATCATATTTCTGAAAGATTGATTTACGTGCATGAAGAAAAGAGAAATATAAATAAGTTTTTGCTTATTAAATTGGTATTGAAAAAAGGAAGAAAAAAAGAAAGAAAGAAAACAAAACCCGTTCGCGTATCGGGTGCTCCTGTGGAGCCCGCTCGCATTGATAGGCACCGCGTGGAGTGAACTTTAAGAGGGTTGCTTTGTCGAGGCGTTCGCTACCCTTTAAACCGCCTTCTTGTTCGTCTCTTTCTTGGCGGCGCGCGCGTTCTCGTTTCCCCTGCCCCTCTCCGCGCTTCTCTTCAGCGTCTTTCGCGGTCCTCTTGCTCTCTTTCTACGTCTCAAACCTCCCCTTACACTCCCGAAGCCCGAAAAGCCCTTCGCTCGACAAAACTCGAGGGCGAAACCAAGGAGACCAGATTAGAAGGGGCGAGCGAAGCCGGCCTCCTGAGATCCTGGACTTTTCCAAAGGGAAGGAGGAGAAACAGAGACGCTTCGATGTTTCCATTTCAATATTATAAGTTGTTTCCAAAATTCGTTATGCCCAAATGTCAAATTTATTATTTCATTCATATTTTGAGTTTGAATTATGAACGGAAACAAAAATGAAGTACATTTTTGGTACACTGACAATCATAGATCTTGCATTTTTACTCTTTTTAATAGCATTCTGAATCCATCGGCAAAACATCATCAATTTTGCTGTGAAAAACAGTAAAAATGAAAGTTATTTTAGAAAATTTATTATTATTTATATTATATAGAAAAGTTATTTCTTCATAAATTATTGTTTTTAACAGTAAAATTTTATGATTTTTTGCCGATGGATTCAGAATGCTATTAAAAACAGTAATAATTCAATTGAAAATTGTACATTTTCAGGTTTTATGATTGTCAGTGTAAACATTTTGGTAAAAACTTGTTACTGTTTATAATAATAATGTAAAAAAATGTATTTAACATTTATCATTATTATTCTTAGTGAAAGTATTTATGATTATATATAGCAGCTAACACAAATGCGTAACTGTCATGTGGTTTGAATGCTTTTATTTCTTATTATTATTAATCTGATATATTGAAAATACAAAATTTATCAAAAGGTGCGGAAGCTTTAACGTCTATTTGTAATGCTCGAGAAGACCAAATAGTACAAAATGGGAGAGTGAATTTGATAAATGCGGAGGGATCATATTTGGTCTGCGTTCCTTCCGAGAAACTCAAGAGGAAGAAGTGGTTGAACGTTCGGTGTATGAAGTAAAGTGTTTCTTCGGTTAGATTTAAATTTAATGCGGTAGCAAAACCTGCTGGATAGATTCATTTCCACGGTTAATTTAAATCGTTAAAGTAAAAGTGAATATAAAAATTAATCTCGCGAAACGTTTTTCAAGTACAATATTACAGATAAAACTTTGAAATACAATATTATTAAAAAGTACAATATTAAAATTTGTTTTATAAACAATTTTATCAAACAAATTGATTGATAATATAAAATAAGTAACTATAAAATTGTCATAATCAATTTCGGTTGATTGGATTGTTTTTTATTTCATTATTTGAATGAAGATATTTTATATTCCGTGCAATTTCAACATATACAGTATTCGCGTTGGCTGAGCATGCGTGTTTGGCGGCCAACGTGAAGCGTACTGTACAAATACAGCAAAACAAACACATGCATGTACCAAAATGAACACACTCCGCCGCACGGCAGCAGTAAAATTTGCTAAACGATGTAAATAATGGATGGGAACAGTTGGACAGTTTTCAGTTATTTTTCCCGCGCGCGCGAGCATAATTCACGTGAAATTTATAGCCGCTGCTCAATTACGCAAAATATTGTCAAAAAAGCAGCGAACAATTCAGCGCTCCTGCCAGGATCCCCTAAATCACGGTTAACACGGCGGAGTTCGCTCTCGCGTAGTCATTCAACGCTTCCTGTTGGCTTTTCGTTTGAATTGAGCGATCGTTTAATTATTTTCCTGTACATCGTTTTACCTTTTTTTATACTAGTATTCATTACAGCCTTTGATTTACAAAAAAAAAAAAAAAAAAATATTGAAAACAAATGCGTTATAATTGAAATGGGAACCGAAATTAATTAAACTTAATTATGTTAACGTAGAAAAATAAAATGCAGAAAAAAATTAAACTTTGCATTAATTATAATAATATGTTATAATTAAATTTAAAAAAATATGATGTTATATTATGTTATTATACTGAGTGAATAAATTTTACAAAATTAGGATAATAACTGAAATTCTGTACATTATTCATTTAATTTACTTTTGTAATTACACCTGAAATAAAACTTCCGCAAAAATGACATACGATTCACGAACTCAACTCGCAGACAACTTGCACAAACCGTCCGACTACTAGTCTATACTGTACAACCCACTCTCTGAGGTATCCCTGCCGAAAAAATAAATATTTCCCTCGGCAAAAAAAAAGAAATCGTACTCTCAGCGAACCGGAGCCATTTGATATATTTCCAAGCGGAAGAAAAATTTTCCAAATGAACCGCTAAAATAAAGAACAAATTCCGTTGATTACTTGGCTACATTGTTCCAGGCAAAATTATGACAAATATTTAGTATTAAACATAATTATTTACATTAAAAAAATATAATAATTATTAAATTATTAACAAAATATTTAATGACAGGAAACGGTTTATAATTGATT
Source organism: Gryon sp. ZL-2020 (assembly GCA_022817425.1). Lineage (NCBI taxonomy): Eukaryota > Metazoa > Arthropoda > Insecta > Hymenoptera > Scelionidae > Gryon > Gryon sp. ZL-2020. The sequence goes on along the minus strand of JABFPJ010003144.1, from coordinate 3,247 downwards.
TACCAAAAGAAGTTTCTTCATGGAAAAAATATATTTGGCAAAGTATACAACTTTTTGCTACTTTTTATATATGTAAAATATATTTTAGGTATAAATATATATAACTTTTTAAATTATATTTAAAATTTTTTTTTACACATTTTAAATATATTTTGTTAATTTTTCTAAATTATTTTTTATCATGAGGGTTAGTTTGAACTGAAAAAAATGAATTTAAAGGTTTAACACTGCATTAAAAACATACAATTTTTGTTAAAAAACAAGTGAAAAATTCACTTTGAACACAATCAGTAAAGAAAGCCTACATTTTGTGTACATTTTTTAACCATGTAGTAATCACGAAACTACACGTGTGAGACAAAAGATTTGCCGCGTGCTGTAGCCGAGTTAATGTCAAAGTGGCACGGACAGATAATTGCCGGGAATCATTCAATGAAGGTGAAGCGCAATAAGTGCTTTGAATGAATGCATTACATGGCTTCGGCTTTTATTTACCAGAAGACTATGAGCTGTCGCCGAATACGTAGTAGACAAGTGAGAGCAAGACGCGCACTTGCGCGACACTTTTCTAACTTGAATGCACTTCTTAGGGTGCAACAAATTTGTTGAATAATCATATTGTCTTATTTCAGAAGTCAAAGACATTCAAGCCAATGCAAATCTCGGTCGAATTGCAATTGCAAGTATTATAACTCAACTAAACATTAAACATCAATTACAGCATAATTTAAAATAACGCTGTAATTTGTTTTAAACCTAAGTTTAATTCTTGTCTAGTTATTTTTCATTACACGAATTAAAGCCAGAAAATGACTAACATCCATCCATCCAAACATTTTGCAGCAAAAGCTACAGGCTTTTATGTTTGATGTATTTGCAATATTCAAAAAGCTTCCCTAAATTAAAGCTGCGTGGAAAAAAACCCTAAATTCAAATCAAACGAGTTCATTTGAGTTCTGTGCTACCTCCCCGGAAGTCATTCGGTCATCATGCTCTCGAGCTCTGACACATTTTCTTAATGACCAAATGATTTCGTTCTTTCTTTCTTTCTTTTTTTCATTTTACTTGTTCCAAAACCGAACTGCACGCTGCATCGGAATTCCCAGGTATGTTACAGACTAGAACTCGGTATAGGTACGCAGGCAGACAGGAAGGCACTATAGCGCAGTTGAAGAGTCCTCACCGCCGCAACATTACGCTGATTGCCTGAATTATCCGCAACCAGCAACCCTACTGCAACTAGTCTGCTCGCTGCATATCCACCTTTCCATCTCTCTTAGTTCGCTTCCAAACCATGTACTCAACGTATACATATTCACGCTATATGCCACATAGCCTGCGCGTTCCTATATTCAACTCAGCCATATATACATTTGCCTCGCATGTTCTATATGCAACACACGAATCTCGCAACTGAATACATATATAACTATATATACGTGGATATATATACATATATAAACATGTATATATATCTGCGCTTAAGTGCGTATCGTTACGCTGCTGACGGGTTAACGTATTCGACGAGGTTTACGAGGAGAAAATTGAAAACACTGCGCGACGTAGAGTGAGCGCCAGCACAGTTAGGTCGAAGGAAACTTGAAACGCGTCCGGAGAGATAATGCCAAGAGAGTGCATTCCTCTGATGGCGAGAGGAAGAGACGTTAAAGCAAGTGATGCAGAAAATCGGCCAAAAGGAATTAAATGCCTTGGAAAATAAAGTGTTACGAAATTAGAGTCGAAGCTGCGCGGGTCCTTGCATCCTTCCGTTTTCGCGATGAAACGAGAAATGCTTGCACCGGAAACATTTAACGACTTCAACTGTCTTTGATGCTTCGAAAAAGTTAAAAACGCTAAATATTGGTTAGATCGGTTTGATTGAAGATCAAATTTACAATGAACTTTAACGATTTTGACATTTGATAAAATGTAATGTAAAATTTGTGACCTTGAAAAATCATTATATATAATGTAGATGGTTTGTAAAGATTGACGACAAATCTATGTAGACATATTTTAAAGAATGTACTAAATATATATTAATGAAATAAAAATTGACAGTTTTATCTTCGTCAATTATTCAAACTTTCAACAACATTCGGGAAATAAATTAAAATAACGCTTGTCCCTGGTACCCTCGCGCACAGTGGATTTAGGTGAAGTACATTAATCAAGCATAATAGTCCTGCTGAACCCTTCATCCAACGGTGCGCGAGAACGTCGTCGAAATGAATTCACGAGCGAAGAGATAGTTTTGCAAAGTCACCCTCCCATCCCTGGTGATAAGCTCTCTCTCTCGCTCTGTAAGTCGCTACACATGTCAATCTTTTTGTGTGTCACTTTTTTCCTGCAAATTTAAATAAATTGTATACTTTTATTTTTTGAATTATTATTGCATGTTTGTTAAAGTGCATTTACGCTTCTTAAATAATTACGAAGTGAAATTCAAGTGCTAAATTGGAAGTTATAACTGATAATACTTTGCTACTCATAACTTAACCTATATTTTTGTGTACATTTTGCTGGCTTTTTTTCCTGCATTTTTCTCGCCCACGGGCGGTTTTTGTTGCAGGTAGCTCAACGCATAACATTTGAGCACATCTTTAGCTTTGCTTGATGTGCTTTTACTGAGTTTTTGCATTACTTTTTGCAAACTTATTACCGATGGAAATAGTTATTTGGAAGGAAGTTTGAATTCATACCAATATCTCATGGTTTATTGCGATTGGCCATTTCTTCTATGCTGTCATATTATTGGACTAAACGCTTCCGACACTTTTCTTCAGCTACTGCAAATACCGCTTGGAAACTTCGACGTCTGCTACATACTTAGCTGTCAAGTTTGGGTGGCGTAATGAACTTACATCATGCTTATGGAAATTCTGACCGACTTTCTTTATTTAATAACGCTTGAGTTATAATTATTTGGGTAATTGATTTTGTTCATTTAGTGAGTAATGATGCGCTCGTGAACCACGTCATCATATGTTTCGATCAATCTCATTAGTTGTTTATATTACATCGTCGCTTAAATTTTTGATTAATGAGCTAATTTGTTGATTAATGTTACTTAGAATTGTTACTGAATTATTAACTGATATATTGAAATTTGTGATTTATTTTATTAGTTATTTCAACTTAATTATTTATCGACACATTGTAATGCGCATTGAAACTATATCATTGATTATTGTCTGATTTTGCTCTTGAGTCGATAAAGTAGAAAGTGACATTAGATCGATTGATT
>JABFPJ010003143.1:0-16990 GCA_022817425.1 Gryon sp. ZL-2020 | reverse complement strand
TTTTCGTCACACGTGAACAAAAAACACAGTTTCTCTCCCTAGGGAGTTTTCGAAAAACTGTATTTTTTGTTCCCTTGTGACGAAAAGTATCGTTTGCACCATGGGATATGAACGGAAATTCTTTCCCTTTTCATCTCCCTTGGTGCAAAATATACTATTCCGATACACTGGTGAGAAAAAATATCGTCCTCAACTAGGGAGAAATTGCCGATTCGACTCGTGTGAGATTTCTGCACTCGCTTTCGGCTTGTGCATCAAACCTCACACTCGTCTAGAATCGCCAGCTTTTCTCCCTAGTTGAGGAATATACTATTTTCATTTCCCTTTGTGCAAAATATACTATTCTTCCTCGAAAAATGGGATAAAAGTGGCACTTTCCCTACTGAGAAATGGAAAGTAACTACATTGATGGAAAGTAACTATAGTGATGGAAAGTAACTAGTTACAAAAAATTTGCTTCACTTATCTAAGTTATACAAACGTTCCCTCCCGAGGGAGAGAAAGTGCCACGTTCGTCCCACTTTTGAGGGAAGAAAATACACGTGTGAGAAAATATATATTGATAACAATAATAATAATTAATAGTGATTTATATAATATTAACACTGAAAAATTCTTGTTTGTTCCAGGGCCAGATGATTCAGTTCTAAATATTCCTTTAATACTGTATTTAAGAACGTTAATAAATCTTTTTTGATTTACAAAAATTGTCTTTATTGTTGAAAAATACAGATTGCTTGATATGACCTTTTTTACATGAGTAAAGTAGCTCGCTGTACTAACATTAGCTTGACAATTTTTCGAGATCACTTTTTGGCACGAGTTTGTCTGGATTGCTGAAAAAATTACAATAAAATAGATTATATTTATTAATTAATTTAATATTTAACATCAACAAATTAAACAAAAAGAACAATTAAAATATGTGTTTTTTAAAATGAAATTCTAAATGTAAAGAAAATGTATAAAATATTTTTATATTAATATATAAAATTATTGTATATAATTCAATATTTTAAAATATTATTTTTGTTAATTTAATAAAAAAAAATTATTTTATGACTTATGCAAAATTAAAATGAGTTTTGTCAAATTACTCTAAAACTGAAGGATCCAATCCTTCCTGCTGCATTTTTAGCTTGAGCGCTGCCTTTGGTACTCCAACGTGCAGCATCTTGAAGTACTTCTGATAAGCCGGATCGGAACTTATTGGTATCATATCGTTTTCTGGTGTTGCGTCTTCGTTATTTTGTGTAGAAACTGGAACAGATTTATCGTCAATCTCATCCACAGATTGGACTGTTTCTTCATTTTCCGTTTTGTCTTTTTCAGCGACAGCTTCTTTTATTGTTTCGTTTGTCTTTTCGGGAACTTGTTCCGCGACTTTGGCGGATTCATTTAGGCCTGATATTGACGATATCTAAAAAATTAAATAATTAATTAAAGTAAAATTTAATTATCTTAAAAAAGAAATGAAACTATAAGAAATACAATGTTTAGCTATGATTTTTCTCTAGAAAGAATAATTTAGAATAATAATTAAATTTTTTATTGTTTATTTTATTCTATTAAAAACAGCATCCGTATTACAGTACGGATACGATTTTTATCCGTACTTTTCGTACTGAAAAGTACGAATAACGATCGTATCCGTACTGTCGCCGTACTTTGTTTTCGCGCGGTTTGTTTAAATCATTTTCATTTTTGTGAAAAATTACGATTCAGTTAAGAGAATTACATTTTATTATATTATATATATGTATTATTAATTAATTAATTTAAAAATATTGTAATTCATGTGAAAACTTCAAGAAATAAATGCTTTTAAACTTTTTTTAATAATTTTGATTCTTAAGTTTTTCGACGTTTAACGCAAACTTACACGTGATTCCAAAAGCTCCAAAGAAGCCTCAACTTTCTGCAACTTATTCTCAAATTCAAATAGCTTTTCTTCGCAAGTTAAGGCAAATTTATTTAAAAAGCTCACTGTCTGAGAAATAAAATGATTAATAAATGCTATTGTCCGTTTTTGATTGATAGGCGGAACCTACAATTACAAATTAATTAATTAATTTTATTTTCATACATAGAAAAAATACATTAAAATAAATTAAAAAACATTTAAAACATACATTTCGTGATTTTTTTAAATAATGCATTAAAATTTATAAGAAAACTTTTTTTAATAAATAATTATTATTTTTAATCATTGAAACTATTAATTAATTAATATAACATTTTTATTATTCTAAATAATACGAATAATAAAAAATCATATAAACATATAAAACATAACCTTAGTGTAATCAATCGCAGGTTCAATTATTGGAATATTATAATCGCCCATTGTTACGATTCTTTCATTTGTCCTTCAATTATAACAATAATCAACTTTTGTATTGTCACATTTATACATACGCATCATACAAAAAAGTGACACTTCTTCTCTGATTTGACACCTGCAAAAATATGTTTACATCTATTTTACACAATACTTCCAAGAATTACGATATTTCTTATTATTAATTGCATCAGACATTGTTTAATTATCGAAAATAATGGAAAATTATTTAATAGTTAGTTTCATTATTCAAAATTAACGTAATTTGCAACAAAAAATATTACCTTACTGCAAAATTGTACATCTGTCAAAATCGCCTAAATCGATTGGTTAATGAAAAACCTAACCTGAAAGGCGGGACATTTGAATTTTAAAATATGAAAAAATAAGTAACAAAATTACATTTATTAGAAAATGCTTCAATTCGAAGAATACATTTTTAATCAAACAAAAAATATCTAAAACCTAACCTAGATAATTAAATCTAAAACTTAACCTACAAGGGCGGAAAATTTAAATTGCAAAAATAAAACATTCAAAAACTTTAATAAACATTTCTTTTTACAAGATTGAAAAAGAAGAAAAACTCGAAATTATGAAAAAATATTCAACAAATTACTTGCCAACAAAATATATAAACAAAAAAAAGTTTAAGGTTAAAGTTTCAAAGTTTCCTTCAAAATCAATTGGCCAACGAAACTTTTCCGGAAACGCGGGAAATTTGAACGGAAAAATTAAAAATCCCAAAAATCCAAAACTAAATGAAAATCATCATAAAAACATCGACACAAACATTTTTCCCTAAAATGAAAAAAATAAAATTATAATAAACCAAAAATTAAGAAAAAATATTTTTGAGATCAAACTGTAATTTTGCTATTCGAGACGACAGCGCCATGTTTTCGCTGAAAAATCGTGCAAAACAATTCGCCATCGGGGGGAGAAGGTGGTGACAAAAAAAACGGCAACAAAAATTAAATTTTAGATAAACGCAGAAGAAGTCCGCAATTTTGCGATACAAAATTGAATGAAAAAGTCAAGAATCAAGATTTGCGATTCGCATTGGCGAAAAACAAGGTAACCTCAAAGTGGCACCGCGCGAAGATTGGCGCAGCGAAATCAATTGGCAGCCACGAAAAGCACCCAAACAGTTGTCTTTTTCAAGTTTTATTTTTGTGTCCACCTTTTTTTTCACGGTGGAAAAAAGTAATTTTGTGAAATTTTAAAAATTAAAAAGAAAAAAATATAAAATGGATTCGAGACCCGCGTTGGACACGGTTCACCAAGCGATTTACCTATTTTTCAACAATCACACGACAACTGACAAGGAAAAAATCAACACATGGCTTGGCGATTTGCAAAAATCTGTGAGTTTTGTTGTTGTGTTAAGACACTTTTTCATGCCGATTTTTACGTTCGAATATTCTTTGCCAGCAAAATAACAAATGTTTGCTCGCAAAAAATGAAAGATTTCGAGGTTATATTTGTTGACATTTTTTATTGGACCTCTTTTTCTTGGAATGACAAAAAGTCAGGACCTTTAAATATTTATTTGACTTTTAGTTTATATAAAGTTTAGTTAGCTTTTGAAAGCAGAAAATTGATGTTTAAAGTTAGATGTTTGGAGCTTTTGAATATTAAGTTAATTTGAAAGGTTTTTTCGGTGGAATTTTGAGTGATTACTAAAAGGATTGATTTATTGAGTTATTAATTATGGTAAATATTGCTTTAATTCACTCTTATATTTTTTAGTCAAATAAACTAATTAGAAGAAATTAATGATTAGCTTCGAATAATTAAATATATAATATATATTATATACATTAAATTTCTGTTTATTTTTGAAAATATATTTTTTTAAATTCATTTTTTCAAATTCATCGTATATAATTTGGAAACAAAATTTTAATTTATAGTTTATCTAAAGTAAATGAAATAAATATTATTAAACAAATTATTTGTTTAACTTTTAAGTCATCGCGGTATTTCTTCAAAACTTGCATCATTTTGAGTATTTTACGATTTTGAATATTTTTATGCGAATCATAATTTAGCACAAAAACGAAAGTGCATTTAACAATCCAGAAAAAGATAGTAATACTTTCTGTACATTTCAAGTTTGTTACGAGAAATACTTTTTTCAGCAGAATGGAATACATAATAAAAACTGTTTAAAATCATTCAATTTTTATTCTCAAATATTCTTTTAAGATAAAAACCATGGCTAAACTTTGTATTTCTTTCAGTTTAACATTTTCTAAAGATTATTCTTTTTTACTTTAATTTATTTATTTTTCAGTTATTATTTATCATTTTTATTTTATTTTTTATTATATTATTATTATTATATTTTTTTTATTTTACTATTATTTTTTATTAAGTTATGGAAACATTCAAAATGTTACAGTTGTACGCATGGGAAGTAGCGGACGAGCTTCTGCAGGCAAAGCGCGACCTGGAATCATGTTACTTTGCGGCGCAAACAATGCGAACGAAAATTCAAAACTCTTTTCACGAACTTCCGCCGGAGGCACACGATTCACTCAGGGATTCTTTGCTGGGACACATTTCGCAAATTAACGAAAATACAAATCCAGTTATTGTTGTACAGGTATACATTTTTATTTTAATTTTAATATAAAATCTAATCATTAAATTTATTATACACGTATATATTTAATATATACATTATTTAAAAACAAAATGTTAAAAATAAATACTTTTCCATAATAATAAAGTAAAAAGTTAAAAATGTGCACTCAAAACAAACTAGAAAAATGAGCAATAACAATTTGTTATGAAAAATAACGTTTAATAAATTCATTTGTATTCTTTATGTTCTTTATGTAAGATTAAATTGCACATTTTTCATACAAATTTATTTATTTTATTATATTTCTGATAAATATTGTAAATAATATAAAATAACTTGTTTTGCAGTTATGTATAGCTTTATCTGACTTGGCTTTACAAATGTCTTCATGGCAAGATCCAGTGATGGATTTGATCAACAAATTCGGCCAATCGCCCGAGAATTTGTGGCCTTTATTGGAAATCTTAACAGTTTTGCCAGAAGAAGTGAGTTCTCGGCACTTCAGGTTAGAACCGTATTTTGTATCAAAATATTTTGCCATTAATTCAATTTAGAATAATTCTATTTTTTATATAATGAAAAAACTAAATTTTTATTGTTATTCAGGCTAAACTACAATCGACACCAACAAGTTATGCAGTATTTTTTTAATATGGGAAATACAGTTTCTGACTTTTTGGTAAGAAAAAACAATATTTTGCAAGACCTACGTAGTTTGGAAAATATACAGATTTTATAATTGAATCTTTATTACATTTTACTAATTTTTCTTTGTTTTACTTCATTTATATTTTATTATAGTACAAGAATATTTTTTTTTTAATTAAAATTAATTTTCATTTAATATATTACAAAGTTATTTAATTTGTTTTATACAATTCGGTACTCGACATTTTTTTAATTTTATATGTTCGGTAGCCGACATTTTTCAATGATTCATTCAATTTGTTGAAATGTTTCACGTATTCCTACAGTTTTTTGTTATATTCTGTCGTCTGTTGTTATGTTAATTAAAGTGTTTTTCAATAATCGCGGCCTATCGACTGATCCACCTTAATTTTTTAACAAAAATATTTTATATAACAGTCTAAAAAATGCGATTTAATTGCAGGAAATGTGTTTGAAGAATTGCGGCGACAATACTCAGATGTATCAGAGAATATTACGATGTTTTACAAGCTGGATTTCAGTGCAAGCAATTCCATTTGAAGTTATGCAAAATAGCAATATTGTAGCTTATGCCTTTCAGGTAAACAATTTGATTAGAATTACTGTGTATTTTGAGACAATTTTCAAAACTAAAAAAAATAGTAAAAATACATTTTATAATGTATAACTAATTAATTTAAAAAATCTGTTAATTATTACATTCAAAAATTTAAATCGAACAAACTCTGAATTTAATTAAAAAATAATATCAATAATAATAAATTCAATTAACAGATAAAAGCATTTAAAGTTTAATTTATTTAATTATCTTGAAATTGATTATTGCAGGTTTTAAATAATCACATGGTAGGACCGAATTTGCACGAAAAAGCGACAGAGTGTGTGTGCGTTATCCTGCAAGCCCTAGATAAGGAAAAGTCATCGCAGGAAGAATTTAACTGGGATTTAACAGTGCAAATGCAACTAAAAGAGTTGCTGATATATCAAAAAATTATTGAACTCGAACAGCCTTATCATCTGTCCGTCGCTCACGAAGAAATGGAAAAGTAAGCAAAATATTAAAAAAAATAGATATATACACAAACAACAACAAAATTGATAAATGAATCTAAAACCAATTTTCATTTGTAGATCACAAAATTACTGCCGAATTTTTACGGAATTAGCCGAAACATTTCTCGAAACGATGGTAAATAATAGCACGTCCGAAGAAGCGCATTATTCGGTTAAAGTTTTGGATTTTGCTTTAATGTGTGTTGGGCATCACGATTATGAGGTATTTTTGTAATAAATTGATTTAAATTGTAATTTTTTAAAATAATTACTTTAAATTAATAAACAATTTGAAAAAATTTTGTTTTTAATTATTTGATTATTTTTAATTATTTTCAGGTCGCACAAATAACGTTCAATCTCTGGTACCGATTGTCGGAAATTTTGTACCGAAAAAATGATGAGGAATTGAATAGGGTTTTCCAGCCGTACATTGAACGATTACTCGGTATTTTGTGTAGACACTGCCAGATGGAACCCGATCATGTAAAGTTTTATTTAAACCGGATCAATGTAATACAAACATTACACTTTTTTATTACAAGTTGAAATTGAAACAACAAATTAATGGAAAATTCGTTCATTTTAATTATTTAAATATATTAATATAATTTTGTCTGTTCATTTTCCTTAATTATTTTTTTTATTATTAAAAATTGTTTGCAATAGATTTTATTAATATATTTAAATAATGCAATTAATTTTTTGTTGATTTGTTCTTTCAGTAAACAGACATTTCGTACTTGCAATGTAAAATTGTTTTAAGTTACAAGTTACTTCGCTTTATATTGATATAATAATATAGTTAAAATAAAAATGAAATCGTTAGTTTCAAAAATTAACGATTACTAACGGTTCAAATTGCTACTTAACTAACTAAATAAATAACTAGATTAAGTAACTAAAGTAATCAACGTTGAAACTATAAACTATAGACAGTTTAATTTTATGTTTTAAATTATTATGTATAATTTTTGTGATATGAATATGCAAAATAATTTGACTTTTATTAACAAAATGTATCAAAAAGGTTTTTTTTTGAAAGTAACTTGTAACTTAAGTTACACTTACTGCCAAACTTTTTTAAATTTGTGCATTAATTTACATATTATATTCTTTTTTTATTTCAAAATAAAATAATCGCATTTTTCAACATTACAGTTAGGTTTATTAGAGGAAGAAGGAGGAGGCGGACAGTTATTTGCGGAATTTCGTTCGCGCGTGTCTGAGCTGATTAAGGACGTGGTTTTCATCGTCGGCAGCAGTCACTTTTTCCAGCAGATGTTTGCAAACTTAACCGGCGCCAATGAAACGCAAGGACGACAGCTCACCTGGGATTCAATAGAAGCGGCACTTTTTGTCATGCAAGCTGTCGCTAAAAACATTTTGCCGTTAGTTCCAAAAATAAATTATACAATTAAGTCACATTTATATTCATAATTAATTTTGTTTACTTTGCTTTTTAATGCTTCTTTCTATTATATTGTTTTAATTCAAGTCTATGGAAAAACATTTATAAATGAATTAATTGAAGAAATGATTTCAGAGAGGAAAATGAAGTTGTGCCAAAAGTAGTCGAAGCCATACTAAATTTGCCCGCAGACACACACATTGCTGTGAAACATACGAGTATTTTATTGCTGGGTGAACTTTGCGATTGGATTAACAGTCATTTACAAACATTAGGTATTATTTTGAAATTAAAAAATGTACTAAACTGACTAAACAATAGAAAATAAAATGAAAGTACTTTCTTTTTATTAATGAAATGAAATTAATGGCTCTATTAAAAATTGGGAGGATTAAATTTTGGACAATTTTCTGTTATTTTGGTGTATTCAGAATTCTACACTAAAATGTCTAAACTAATTTCTAAATTTCTAAATTCTAAAAAATGTCTACACTAAAATACATTACATTGTTATAATATTTTCATGATTTATACTTCCTGTTATGCAAACAAAAATTGTACAAAATATTAAATTTTATTTTACAATAATTTTAAATTAAAAAATAATAAAAATTTAAATACAAAAAATTTAATTGAATACTGAAACACCGAATACTGAAACACGAATAATATACCTTATGCGTGTTAGATAATAAAAAAGTTAAAATTACAGAAAATAGTAATAAGAAAGAAACTTGAATTTCGAATATTAAAATTTTTATTAAGTTAAGAACACAAAATTTTGCCTACATTAAGATAGACGAAAAAGTTTTTTCGATACTCGAGGAGGGAAAATGCCATTTTCCTCCCTAGGGAGACTTAGGAAAATGGTTTTTTTCCCTCCCTCGTAACGAAAAATATAGTACGCAACATGGGAGATAATCGGAAATTCGTTTTCCCGATCTCATCTCCCTTGTTGCGTAATGTACTATTTCATTCAACGAATCTTAATTTTTGTGTTGAAATATTCAATTTTTAATAGAACCATGAATTTGTTATTAAGGTTTTTTGTTGTTGTTAAATAAAGTCACTTAAATAACTTTTAAGAAACAATACATTTATTCAACAATAATACTTAATAAAGTGCGCTCCCGGCACTACAATTCAATTAACACAAGACAAATGCGTAAACCCGTTACGATTTGATTTAAACGACCGGTACGATGTACAAAAACGACTGACTCGCATTTTCAAAAAATTGTAATCCAAAATTTTTGGCGACCGAAAGCGCCCTCGCATCGCTACTAAAAATTAACGCGCGAATATTCAAAATTTTTCCTAACAAATTTATATTTTTTCGATATACCCTAATATTTATTGTAATATAACATAATATATTAAATTATAATTTTTTTTAAATTTTAGATCCGATAATAAACTTATTATTCAACTGTTTGCAAGAGAAAGGCTTGGGAAGTGCGTCGTTGGGAGCACTAGAAAGTATTTGTTCGGCTTGTTCCAGTAACATGACTTCTCATTTGCCCATTTTGATGCAATTGACGAGTAATTTAGATAGGTTTACAATTAGTAATGCTGCGACACTTAGTTTTCTTAGAGGTAATTTCTAACTTGGATATCTTAAGACATTATTAAAACCTAAAATAATGCAAACAGTCAATGCATACTATGATATTTTGGAACAACTACTTAAATGAATTAACTAAATGACATGACAATAAAATTGTTATATTATTATATTGTTATTACATCATATATAAATTTCAACTTATTTTGCAAGATTCCAATTTGTTAATGTAATTTTCCTAGAAATCGATTTTTTGAAAAATTTTGAAAAAATTGGTCTCCAGACTATTAGAATTGTATACTAAATGGATTTTATTTCCGTTTAAAGTTTCATAAATGAATATTAAAAAAGTAATATAATAATTACTTGTTTCAGGTGTAGCGAAAGTTGTATCAAAGCTGCCGAAAAAAGAGATGCAAGAAGCAGTGAAAGAATTGTGTTGGATTCAAGCGAGGCCACTGAGTGTAATTCTCGAATCAAATCAAACTTCGCGCGGCGATCGAGAAAGCAAAACGGATCCTGTGGTGTGGATCAACAGAATCACAGCGATCTTTAAAAATGTTATCGTGGAAGTTTCAAAAACTGACGAAATGCATCCCTGTAAAGAAGCTGTTACTGAGGCAAATATTCTATTTTTTCAGTATAAAAAACATACTGTTCTTTCTTTTTCTTAAAAAAAAAATAATAATAATAATAATAAAATTGCAATGTTTAGTATACAAAAATACAAAAATAATATTTTTTTTTATTTTTCAATTAAAAGAAAAGACAAATGAGATGTGGCTTTCTCTTGATTTCAGATGTGGAAAGTACTATCCGCGACGTTAAATAAATTCCAGCACGATGGAAGTATAATGGAACACACTTGTAAATGTATAAAGTTCGCAATAAGATGCGTTGGCAAACATTCTATACATATATTACCAGAAATTGTTGAACAGGTCGAATAGTTGAAATATGATATAATATTTCCAAGGTTGGGTAGGAAATTGTAAATTAGGTTATAAGTTTCTAGAAAACTTTAATACAATAAAACAAAAAAAAACATAGCAATTTGTATCTTGGAAAATTGTAGTAATTTAATAACTTTAGTAACTTAATGTATTTACTTTTGAAAAGTAACTTACCCAACCCTGAGTATAATACCACTAAAATTGCATAGTTAGGATAAAACGGAAGTTGAACTAAAATAAGTTTTTTCATTGCAGATAGTGCAATTATACACAACGAATCAGCACAGTTGTTTTCTCTACCTCGGTTCGATATTAGTTAACGAATATGGCGAAGACATGGAAAACGTACCTGGTTTATTAAGCATGCTTGAGGCATTTTTGACACCGACCTTTATGATTTTGCAACAACCAAACGGTCTTGTAAATCATCCGGATACGGTCGATGATCTTTTTAGATTATGTTCTCGGTAATGCTGCAAATTAATATAAATTCGAGAAATCATTTTGTTGAACTTTTTTTCATTTTTGATTTTTAATCACGATTACAATTAATTACTTATTTATTGTTAATTTAATACTTTATAACGTTTTAGGTTTATACAACGAGCTCCAGTTCCTTTTTTCCATTCGCAAGTAATGAACAGTATATTCGAATGTGCATTGATGTCCTGTGATTTTGAGCATAAAGAAGCCAATTCATCGGTCCTCAAATTTTTTTACGATTTGTTACATTGTGGCCGAGAGTGTGAGGTATACAATTTATATGTACTTTTTTTTAAGTTAAAAATTATTATCAGAAATTAAACCCATTTTAAATAAACTAACGAAATTGTGAAATTAGCATGAAGTCAATTTCACGTGAATTGTATTGTTAAATGAAATTATTTCAAGAAAACGAATATCGACATGACAGGTAAAGTTAATCACGTGATAAAATTTGAATGTTTATTTTAAAATTCACTATAATGAATTAATAAGTAAATATTAATAAATAATTTATTAATTATTTAAATAACCATTTAAAGTTTAATGTATTTTTTATTTCATTAAGAATTAAAATATGATAAATTAATTATATTTTATAGAAATAAAATTTATACTTGTAACAATTTAAATGAATTGCATAGATAACGTAAACAATTAAACTGTAAATTTCAACTTTAATTTATGTTTACATTAATAAATCAATAAAAGCAGTAAACATTAATTAATTAAATTTTTGTTACACAGTGCCGAAAGTACAGCTTTTAACTAATGCGTTTTTTAAGCACTGCATTTTTGGCTTCTTTGTAACAAAAAGTATCGTTTGCACCATGGAAAATAAACGGAAATCCTTTTTCCCTCAGCTTTGCCTTGAGTGTAAAATTCGCTCGGAAAAAGAATTTTCAATTTTATTTCCCTTGGTACAAAATATACTATTAAATAATTGTTTGATCATATTGAATACAAATTAATATGAAATTGTTACTTTTACAAGCTTAATAACTTTTCATCATATTAAATGCAAATTAATTAAAAATTTAAAGAAAAAAGTGTTCACTGTAATAAAATATAGATAAAGTAAGAGAACGAAAAGTAAACTAAAATATAATAAGATTTATTGAGACATTCTGTATAATAATAAAGAAATCGTATAGTCTAGTTGAGTTAAATAATAATAATTATTTTTAGAATAAGGCTGATTTTACTATAAGACAACAGTTAGTGCAGGACATAGTAACAAAAAAGGGCCAAGTTTTAGTAACCAAATTGTTGCGTGCCTCGGTATTTACTTTGTCCACATATGTACTGCCGGATATTTCAGACGTTTTATTACTCGTTGCAAGCGCTAATAGTGAAGTAAGAACATTATTATTATATCAATTATTTATATATATTATCATGTTTTTTTAATGTTAAAATAATAAAATTTACTTTTGAGTGTATGTTTAAATTAATATTTAACGAATGACTATTATTTATATTTATTTATACATTTATATTTATCATATAAAAATTGAATTTAATTTGAATAGCAATTTCCAAGGTGGTTAGAAGAAGCCATAGTACAAGTACAAAATGAGGGTGGCGGATCAGCTACTCGAGATCAGTTAGAAGAATTTCATAATACTATAGTCTCGTAAGTTGAATAATAATAAAAATAACAAATAATAAAAGAAAATTAAAAACCAGAGTTGGCACGATTTAAATTAAATGATTTGTGAAAACAATCATTATTTGAAATGACAAGTTTATAAAATTTATCAAAATAGTTAACCTTAAAAAAATGTAATATTTATTTGAATATATATATAAATTAGGGTGTATAGAAAACAATCATAAATTAATGATTCTGGCAAAAATTGAATGAAAACAATTAAAAATGTTAAATTTAATAAAACATTGAAACTTGAAAACCAATTAATATTGGCTGACATAAAAAACCCTATCGTCTATCTTAATTTAGGCAAAATTGTATTTTCTTAATTGTATTCTTTTTTTAATTTATCTTTAACAAATATTGTAAATATTGTACAAAATAATAATTATTAAATATAGGATATAAGCACGCTATGCGCGCATAGATTTAGTGCTTAATTTTATATAACAAACTTTATAAACATTGACATATTAAACAATTTTCAAAATTAGAGCTGTCAAATAATGAAGCAATTTGATTGGTATTTATCAACGTTGCGTATGAAGATGGTTATAATTGCCAACTTCACGATATACATATAGCTCGAGAAATAGTATATTACTTCACTGAGTGGGAAAAGTAGAGGCTTGTTCGCTCTACTTTTTCCACGTTAGAACGCCTCTACTTTTTCCACGAAGCAAGTACGATATTTTTCTTTACGAGGTAAAAGCTAACGCTTTTCCCACCGAGTAAAGAAAAAGAATTTACCATTTTATCTCCCATGGCGTAAACTATATTTTGCGTTACAAGAGAGCCATGAATGAATTTTTCAAAAAACCAACTTATGCCGTAAACTGTATTTACGACACCGCGTGATGTAAAACATTTTTCGTTACTCGGAGAGGGAAAATGCCATTTTCCTCCCTAGGGAGATTTAGGAAAATGTTTTTTTTTCCTCCCTCGTAACGAAAAATATAGTACGCAACATGGGAGATGATCGGAAATTCGTTTTCCCGATTTCATCTCCCTTGTTGCATAATGTACTATTATATATTGATTGATTGATTGATTGACAATAATATTTTTGATTTATTCGTTATTAATCTGTGCCAGCTCTGAAACAAAATGTATGGAAAAAATTATATATAAACATATTTCATTGTTCATATTTTTTTATTTCAGTTCGACCACGGATAGTGCAAAGACGGTGACAACAGCATTGAGGAATTTTGCAAGACTGTATCGTTAAGATCCTTTGAAAGATCGTAAAATCGATTTGTTTAAAAGTTTAAAACGACTGATCACTTCATCATTTAGCTTCTACAATCTATCTTCGACTCATTTCAATGTCGTTTTAAAGTTTTCCCTTTTTTTAACAAATCGACAAAAATGAACTTGATTCATCATTGTATATAAAATCGCAATTTTTAAGCTAACATTTTGATGCGCAATCACCGAGTTTTTGTAATGTTTTTCGTCGCAGGTGGCAAAAATTGCAAAGTAAACGATAACAAAAGCAAAGCCGAAGAAAAAAAAAGATAAGTGTATAATAGACAATTTTTACAAGTTGACTCGGTCTAAAAGAAACAAATGATTTGTTTTGTTTCAAGATTTCGTTGTTGAAAAATCGACATTTTGATTTGAAAATAAACCAAAAGCATTAAAAGGATACAAATTTGAAAAAGAACAAAAAAAAGTTTTATTTTGTATTAAGAGAAATATATGCTTTTAATTATTTAATATATAATTTCGAAAGTAGAAATGAAATGTTTATTTGTTATTAGAATGCTATGATTGAGTTAATCATGTGGGAAAATATTTTTTATGATCATTTTGTCTTAATTTTGCGATGCATTTAAAGTTTGATTGTAATTTTGCAATTGTTTGTTAATTTTAGCAATACATAAAAAAGCGATATTGTTTTTTGTTTTTAAGATATATTAAGTCGAACAAGTTGTAAATCAATTTGTTAAACAAATTTTATTCCAAAAAGTGCGTTTTTGTTGCTTCATTTTAAAATGGAATTAATTTAGTTATAATGCATTGATGTAACTTATTTTGATTAATTTTTTAATTGCGCGAGAAATTGATACTTTGGTTAAAGAAATGAAATTTGTTTATTAAAATGATATATGAAATGAAACGATATTGAATTTGATTCTTCAAATTGTGAACGATTGTGAGTTTCAAGTTCTGATGACGCAACGCAATTCGTCATCGGAATTTTAAACTTATATATATATATATAAGGCAAATTATTTTTTTACGCATGCAAAATGGAAGACGCAAAGTTGGACGTTTCCAATGTCTGTTCAATTTTAGTTAATGAAATGCATTCAGAAATCAAGTTTATAGGTATGAATTTTTATTTGCTCATTTAAGGCAACTTAGTTAACATTTATTTGTCCAACTTTGTTCATCGATTATGAACAAAACACGACAATGTACATAATGTACAAAAGAACGAAACAAAAAGGAATGAAAAAGTAATTTGATTTTTTGTTGTAAGCAACGTGACATCCGCGAATAAAAGATATTTTTAAATCGATCTGCTTTTTTTCATTCAATCGAAGAAAAAAAAAGAGAAAGGGGCGATTTTCGGGGTCCGCAGGAAATAGCCGACGATCTCGGGGCCTGAGTCATAGGCATGACTCACACACCGCAAATCGAACAAAGGAATGCCTGCGAGGTGGGCGTCTCAGACTCCAAGTGCATCATTTCCAATTTCGACCGACAGTTCCTTTAAAGGCTCGTCATTTTCCTGCTTAGACACTTTTTTTTTACTTAAATTAAATAATTTTAGGTATTACATTAAATATAAAGCTGATTAGGCATTAATTTAAATAAAAAGGTTTTTAGGCATTAATTTAAATAAATTAGTCATTTTAGGTAAAATTTTGTCGATTAACAAAATTTAGATAACTACTAAATAAAGACAGAAAATATATTTTTTTAATTTTTGAGATTTTTTGAAAGTGATTTCAAATTAAACCCAGAATAGTTCTAAAATGCTTAATGTAGGAGATAGAGCCGATTTTTCTGTTCGATTATGACCTTTTTGTAATATAAAAAATTTGCAAAAACATTTGTTGCAACAAAATGCAATGAAATATTTATGAATTTATGCATGAATGTTTGTTTCCTCTCCATAGACTCTTTATTTTTTTCTTCCCTTTTTTTGTACGTTTTCTCAAACTTCACCCTCCCGTTGTTCGTGATCTCTTAAGTATGGATCCGAGGAGAGTTTGGCGAAAGAAGCTCTTCGGTCGTGTCTAACACAAGAATCATGGTGTTTCTTAACCGCAATTTATTTAACGCCACTTATATTTTATTTCGCTCGACAGTCTGTGCTAACGCGAGTTTTACAAGTTTCGCCAAATTGATTGTCGGAGGGTCACACAAACGAGTCGGAACAATGAAATTATAGATTAATTGACATTACTATTTTACCTTTGAACACACAAATATGCTAATAAATAGAAAATTAAATACATTCCTGATATTGTTTTTTGTTTCCAACGTGGGGAATATTATTTTTCTACACTTAACTCTCTCAAATGTCACAAAAATTAGGCAGAAAAAATTCTCAAATGTCACGAAACGAAAAAATTTTGATTGGCTACATTTGTCCCCACCACGAATTTTCGCGACTTTTGGGAGATTTTTGTCGTTACATTTGAGAGATTGTGACATTTGAGAATGTGACATTTGAGAGAGTCAAGTTTAATTTTATTTTATGCTAGTTAAACCTTAATCTGTGTAAAATAGGGATTAACATATTTGAAAGAAGGATTTATATATATATATATATATTGTATATATTGTATGTTCAATTTCTTTGTTTATACTTATATATATATTTTGCATTATAGTAGATATAGATCATAAACTAACATTTTTTCGGCAGAGATAATAATTTGAAAGCATTTCCTTGTCAAATGAGACGAAATCGTATATAAAATTGTCATGTTCGAGGCCTAGAAATAATTATTATTTTAAAAAAGTATTAATATGGACGATTTTATTAAGGACTATTTTATTGTGGACTTTTTTTAAGTAACGAGTTTCAAAATAAACATATTCAAATGTAATATTAAAAACTCCATATACAGAGAAGTAGTATTTCTTTATTTATTTATTTTTACAAATAATGCCTCAAAAAAAAATTCTTTCTCGCCGAAACAGTAGTATTTCGATACTTAATTAGAAATTCAGTTTTATTTTTTTCCAACTTGTTTTTTTTTTTTTTTTTTTTTTTTTTTTTTTTTTTTTTTTTTTTTTTTTTTT
>JABFPJ010003142.1:0-16991 GCA_022817425.1 Gryon sp. ZL-2020 | reverse complement strand
CACATAATATGGTTTAATAGAAATGTAATTTATATAATTTAATTTTATTTAATATATGATTATTTTTACAACATACTATAATATAATTTATATTTGGTAAACCAATTTGTAATTGATAAATAAATAATCAAATCAAACTAAATACCATTCCTAAAAAAAGAAACCATATTATATGCGAGACTATAAGTAATAATACTGTATAATATAAAGCATGAAGACATATTTATAAACACATAAATATGAGAACAGTGTCAGTAATAGTTTATTTTTGAAAAATCATTCAAACATTAATTTTATTCACACATATTTCAAAAGATATATATTTATATGTAGTACCGTAAATTTAGAATAAAATTTAGAAACGTCCAAGCTACTACGTTATTGTTAACAAAAACTTTCGAAGTGAACACTATTGTTACGTTTTTCAGTAAATATAATAATTTAACAGAAATTCTTGTTGAAAGTCGAAACTATCACGAAATCATACTCATTTTGTAAGTTCAGTTGCTGATAGAAAAAGTCTACTTTAAAATTGCTGAAAACTCATTTTGCACGGAAACGGGGATAACGTGATTTGAAAAAAGTCAAAGTTAAAAATAGGGCGTTAAGTTTGTTCAAGAAATTTGGGACACCTCGTACACAAATCACGATTTCGAAAGTTTACCAACTTTTTGGGACTGCATCTGACTCCTTTTACTTAACGGGAAAACGTGTCTAGCGTATATTTGAAGCTGATTCGATCTTGAATTTTACCAAATAAGTTTATTGATAAATGATAAAAAGAAAACTCACGAAGTTGAAGACAGATAAAACAAAAAGTTTGGTAAATGCTTTAAGAAAATACGTTTTACAAACTTCGAGTACCTCCCCTTTTCTTTTTTTAAACTTTTTTTACTCATTTTTTTCAAACAATATCATCTATGTTTTTACTTTATCAGAAAAAATAACTTTGAATGTTTGACACATATATTCCAATAAAAGCTACAATAGCAGAATATAAATAATTATAAGGAAAGTGTGATTTAAAGAGTAATTATTTAAAAAAAAAATATTTCCTTGTCACATACATTTTGTATTTGAAAGCTAGGAATTCAAATTGAAATTATTTGGTACATTTAAACTATAAATTATGTTGAATGTACGAAATAATCGCCTTTCAGTTTTAGAATTTGCTTATAAATCTTAACATACACATGTATGAAATAGACTTCCAAACATTTAAGAATATAATGAAATTTGAAAACATTTGTAGCGATACACAGCGTAATAACTTTTGGTTACGCGACCGGTTTGAACGAAATTACGAGGAGAATATTTTAGCAAAGAGGATTTGCAATCCGCACAGGATTTTATGAACCGAGTCATAATACACATCATAACAACAATTCCTAAGTCGCGCTTCGTCGAATTGGATTAAATTAAAAAATACGCACCATTGAAAAGTACACCTTCCACATCGAGTTAGTCGACTCTATTATGTTAATAGTAAAACTATATCATCAAATATTTAAAGTATCCACACAACAGTCAGATATTTCATTACTCTTGAAAAAAAGGATATATAGTTTCAGCACTTAATATACGGTTGACACTTGTTTACTGTCGTAACACATATTTTAGTTTCACAAGTACAGTAAGCGTATATCATAATTTCATACAAAGGTTTATTCTTGTTTTATGACATTAAGACAATTTATTAAATGGAACACATATTTCCAAAACGAATGAAAAAGATACTCCAAGTTCGCGAATTAAAACAAAAACTAGTGAAGCACGCGATACACAAAATAAAACATTTAAATTCGTTTCACGAAATAGTAGCTCACTTTTTCTTTATTTTCTGCTGTGCAATAAGATTTTAGTTAAGTATAATATAATCCTACTATTCTAACTAGCCGATTTCATAACAATTTGTCTAAGAAAAGCATACCTCGAAACAGTGTATAAAACATAAATGAAGTCATTGCAATGATGTTACTAACAAATGCGCGGTCGGAAATAAGTCAACGCGAAAAAAGAATGTAAAAAAATGGAAAAAGGACGAAGAAAGCGACTATATTGCAATTTTGTGTCGCCCGAGTAAGCCGCTTATATGAAAACGACGCTCGTTTCTCAAGCGGCGACCAAAGTTGCAGGACGTATGTCCAGTTGGCAGTAGGTATTATGTTCTGCGGCGGATTGTAAGGGGCGGTTTCGCAATGCTTTACCCTTCCCCTTCTTTTCTTCCTTCGTCATCCCTCGTCTTGTGCCTTCCCTTTTTCTTCCCCCACCGTTGGCAATCATTTATAGCAAAAGCGAACGAAAACGCCGAGAACATTCGGACAAAATCGCACAACCGATTCATTACAAAGCGACATTCAACGAAGCTTTCTTTAAAGATTATGAAGCGTCTGCAAGACACCATTTTGTCTCCAACGAAGGTAATCCAGCGACGGGTATATATTATCTAGCGTGGTTACAATGGGTCCGAGAATCACTCAGAAAAATTGCCAGAGATTGGTCTTATGCTCGAAAACGAAGCGCCGTTTTAATGGCCGAGACGTTTATTTATCGTCGCACTTTGTCCTACGATTGTGCACTTTAGCCCGGGATTAGTCGTACATCGATAGGTTCAGTTGGCAGGCTTTTATTCATCAGGCAAATAGTTCTCAAGGCTGCTACGGAAACATGCAGCGTGTGACGATGATTACTCGAGCTATTCTTAGACTGTGTCGATCAAATTCAAACTACTTAGTTGCTAGCAAAATTAATAACATCGATCGTAAACTTTTTTGCACTTATTACTTATCGTTGCTCGAGCGATCATGCACATAGCAATTCTGCTTTCACTGATGTCAGTACAAATTATTTCACTCAGCTTTGTTGTCAATAAGTTCAATTGTATTTTATAGCAAAACTATGAACATTTATTGCTACATTTTTTCTATTTATATATGATTCAATTCAAAGTTATTTATTTCTTTTTTCTTTTTTTTTTAATTTTGCATATTTATCACAGATTTTTACGTTATACAAAGTATTAAAGATACTTTTGATGTAGAGGATAATACAGACTTGTTCAAGCATATAGAAAATTTCCATATAAAGCGCAGCACTTTCAGAACAGTTTCACTAACGCAAATCAAGTTCACTTGATTGAAGTGAACAGTTGATTTATTAAATCAACATTTGTCTTTATTAAACTTGCTTAAGTGTTCTGTCAATGAACTGAAATTTCATGAACCAAGGACTGAATTTAACTGTAACATCACCTTGTTTGATATGGTATTTGATTGCAATACTAATTTGTTTGATATGTTTACGATAAATGTGATTTTTCTTTCTTTTTCATCTTGTATTCTCGGATATCGTTTAACCTTGGGTCGATCTTGTTTTCCTTCATGGTCTTGAAACGATTTAATCGTTTCGTCAAATAAAGTACCAATTTGCTGAGCTTGCGAATGAAATATGTGGGAATAATTGGCGAATGGGACGAACGTTCTTAAATATTTGTGTGCGCTAGAAAATTACAAGACCCATCATCCAATCAGCCCGACCAGCAATCATTGCACTCTTATCTTAACTCAATTTCACGTTCGAGCCAAATTGCAGCGATTCCAAATCCGCGCTTATCCTGATAAAGTTCAATTATAACTTGCGTGTGTGCGTTTGTACATGTGTTTATACATATATTTTCATATATACGAGACAAAATGGGTGTGAGTGATTGTGAAAAATATAGTTAGTAGCGCAGTTGCATAGGCGCTTGCGCACGTGTGCATAGAATTAGAACAAATTTCATGACGATGGACCATTTCATAAATAATCCGAGAACAATGAGCAGCTCGCGCGGACTAACAATCTCATTGTTCGAGTCGTGCGAATCGCGACTGAATCGTAATTAGAGGCACTATTTAATGATTTCGAAAATCGATAAGCAAAGCGCCGATAGCATCGGCTACATGTTCAGCACGCCCGGATTCCCCTCGACTTAATCTCCGTCGGATAATTCCAGTTAGTGCTATTCGATGGCAGAAGCAAAGTTGCGCCGATTAGAATCCCAAAATTCAATTACTTAATTTAATCAGCCGCGATCGTACGCGTTACTCCCATTATTTCATTTCGCTAATTTCGATTTTTAATTTGTGTCGCCGCCGGTGATCGTTGCCATTGTCAGCGCCGCATAATGGTTATGCTTTAACGACGCGCCAAGGCTAAAGCGACGTACGTCGTTTTTAATTTTCCCTTTTTTCTCTCATTCTCTCCTTCTCCATTCATTTTTATCTTTTTCTTTCGAATCAAAATAAAGGTCTTTATTTCAATTTCATATTTTTTAAACAATATTTTTTATTTTTTGAAAATATCTATTTTAAAAAAATTTTATATTATTAGATGTACTGTTACACTATCGTTGGACTATTTTTGAACTTTACATAACATACAATGCGAATAAAAAGGAAATTGAATATAATTTTATAACATTTAAAAAATATGTACATCAATATGCCACCAGACATACTTCTGTACATTTACATAAATATCATATTTCAATTGAAATAAACAACTTGTACAGAACTGACACAAACAAAAAGCAACGTATCGTATCAAAACATGATATTTTACAAAAAAAGATCTAATAGTTATAGTAAAATGATATTTATTTCGACCAAAGAAATCACACTTCAAAGTATACACATGAAACACTTTTTCACATTTACGTAACTTTTTTGCAGTTTATTTATTTACATATATGTTTGTAACAAAGAAATAATGCATAAAATGTTATTGTTTATTCAATTTTTAGAGCTCCCTTGAGAAAAGAACTTACTATCATTAATAAGAATATTGTATATTGTAACGAGATATAACCTTGTAAAACATAATACATTCCTTTCTTTATTAAACTACATTGTCTAAATATTTAAAGCAAAAAAATTATTATTCCTGTACTATTCTTCTTGAAAATTTTGAAAATTTGCCTAAAATAAAATAAAAAAATGAAAACATAAAACATTTTGAAATCAGTAAAACTAATAATTTTCAATCATATAAATTTCCATTACTGATCATTCAATGTACTTTACTGTACAGCTCACAAAGTTGTATTGAAGTTTAAAATTAACTCAAACTTATGAAACATGAAAAATACAATAAAGAACGATTTAAACAAAAATGCTCAAAGCATTCCCTCTTTGTTTATTCAAAAAAAAAAAAAAATAGACAGCGACAGCTCGCGGTCGAACACCATTGTTTGACGTATCGGTTAAACCAGATGACCATGCTTGAAGCGGCATTTTTTGTTACGGACGAGTGTGTTTGTGCTCGAGCAATGTTCGTCGATGTATGAAATCGCGAGCGGTCGATTGGAAACACTAAAAATCAGTTTCTTTATCGATATCGCGCTCCAGAGGATGCGCGTCACGCGACGCGCTAAGCGAAACGCCACTTCACTCGCATAATCGAGTCTTTCTTAATCGACTGTAACGAAACGAACGACAGTAGCGAGCGCATTTTACACCCGCTTCCCGTCCATCGTACTATCATATAACATGTACGTGCGGACGGATACACGCCTTTGTGTATGCGCCCTGCAATTTTCATAGTTTGTACGCTACAGCGAAATAATTGAATGATAAACAGTAATAGTGTTACATATCGATATTTTACTAGTATATTTAACTGTACAAGGTTTAACTTAAAACAACAAAAAATAATAAAGATTAATCGTTTTTGTAATATACAAAGATAATAACAAAGTAAAGTAAAACAAACATTAAATAACTGAAAATTTACAATGAAAAATATTTTTCATCATAGAGCGGAAACATAAATATTGCATATTTTAAACCGAGAAAAACAAGATGCCAAAAGAATGATATTTCATTATTTTCTTGAAATAAGTATCGTAAATCACTTTTGTGAAATAGTTATACTTCTGTACAATGTATTAGTTGCAAAACTCAAAGGAAGTCCATTATGTTTCTTATTTTCACAGAAATAGACTAGAATATTACAATTAAATTACCTCCTTGATTTTAATTAACTGCAATCCTTGCTTTTGATCTTTTTTTCGACCTTTGATTCTAAGCAATTTAAGTAAGCAGTAAATTAATACATGAATGCACAGAATATCCTCCAAAATAAAAGTAATTTTAACTGACTTCTACAATATTCCCATAGATAAGTTAATACGAATTATCTGAATCACGCGAATAAACATCTGGCGCCGTTTTCGTTCTCACGAGAAGATAAACGTAGAATTGAAGTGACAAAATCAAGCTACAAAAAATTGTCATCACCATGAGCGAGGTCATTTGCCAATTTTTAAATATCCATCGATAAATTGACACATCAATCAAAATGATAAATCGCCATTGGTAGTGTAAATTTTCGAATTTTCGTTGAACTGATACATAACTCAAGAAAAATACAACAAATATAATGCAATTGATGCCCATAATTTGCTCATGTTAATATGCTTCGAGATGACAAATCTGCTGCGCTCGAGTTACCGGGACTGGATCTCCGGACCCGACACTAGACTTCACGGTCTACTTCCTGACGCGACATATAGCCATCTTGGCTATAGTAGTCGCCTTGCGTAACGCGGCTTTTCTCTTTTCCCTCGGAGATGCAAGAAGTCGAACCATTTGCTCTTTTAGCATACGATTCTGCAGTTTAATAAATATTCAACAATTACTTAAATTGTTTAATCTTTAATTAATATTATTAATTTTAAAATTATATAATATCATAACATTATAAAATATTATATGATTTTAAAATGTTATATATAAAAATTAAACTAAAATACTATTATTTTCTTTAACTTTAAAATTAAGGTGATTCTTGAGATCTGCTACACCGGAGTTAGTGTCTTTTTATATTTTTAAATAATTTAATCATGAATTAAGAATTATAATGTGTACATTTCATTCTTTAGTTATGAGAAAATTATATGATCGAAGAAAAAATAATTGTTTAAGTAAACTTTTGGCTCCGTAACTTCCCCCGTTTTTTCTGTTCTCTTCATTTTGTAAACGAAACGGGGGAAGTTACGGAGGCAAAAATTAACTCTAAAAATTATTTTTTCTTCGATCATATAATTCTTCAAGAACTAAAAAATGAAACAGTAAACATTATAATTCTTAATTCACTATTAAACAATTTAAATATAAAAAGACACTAACTCCGCTGTAGCAGATCTCAAGAATCACCTTAATGAAATATATAAATTATATATATAGAAGAAATATAAGAAATATAATTATTATGCTATTTTATAAATATTATTTTATTTGATTAAATAATCGCATCAAGGTGTAATGAAAATTAATGAAAATGCCTAATAGCTTTTGTATGGACGGTATATCTCTGGTGACCCAATATTTCATCCTATTTACGACAGTAAACGCACGTAATTAATATTCGTGTGTACTCTATACCACTACTGGCCCCAAAGCAACGCATACATTGAGTTTTGCAGCTTTTTTCACTCGTGTACCTTTTTTTCATGCAAGAATGGCGGCTGACGAAGAACTCGACGCAACGAGTACGCGATTCGTTTCAATTTTCAAACTACGTAGCGTCGCGAAAGTTTGTAATGGAGTTTAGCGATATTGCGGTTGCAACATATGGAACGAAAGTATCCTATTAAATACCACGACAGTTCTTCTACATTTGACGCAATTATTACCAATGTAAATTTATTTAAGACTCTCAAAAATTAATTAATATATTAACCTGTATAACTACAACAAAAACCGGTTGCTATTTGACTTAAATAGTTTTTAATTTTTGTCCAAAACTTTCACATAACTTTTATAAGTACGTTTAAAAATATATAATTAAAACTTCTGAACTTGAATGATATCACTCAAATTTTTATTTCATAATTACACAAGTTTTTAATTATGTAAATAATTTGTAATTAAATTCATTTTATAAATATATTACATCAAATTTATTGATTAATATATTTATTTTTCAATTCATTAAATAACTCATTTTTAATTGTTCCAAAAATATTTTAATTTTGGGTCAAAACGAAATCCGCCTTGGCATGTAGATAAAACAGACACATATTTTAATATAAGAATATACACTTTGATTCACAGCAAGTTTGCAAGAGTGGTAGATTAAAAGTAAACGTATAACTAATTACAAAAAAACTATTTTCATGTTAATTAAAATTTTTAGCGCAAAAAAGCAGTAAAATTTTTGTTTAACTGACTTTGATGTCTTTACAAGAAGAATATCTTAAAAGCGCATACATCTGTTTTTGTAACGTAAAGTTGGAACATTGAATTAATAGTAAATATTTATGAAAAATTTGTTTTTGCAGATAAACACTAATACAAAGAGAAGCTCAAGTTGTCTTACCAACGTAATATCATAATCAAACATATTTCAAGCCAATTTAAAATCTCGTATGATTAAATAAAAGCTTCTCGTTAAGCAGAAAACCATTGAAATCGCCGCTTAATTCTAAGCTCTCAATGGATGTTCATCAAAATAATTCAAATATATTGTATACATATATAAAAAATTATAAAGAAATAATAATAATCTTTAATGCAAAACGTCGTCGAAAAAAAGCATAATTCTAATACAGAAAGATATGCGCGAACACAAGACGATTCATCAAAAACCGCACGCGCAAAAAAAGCAATTACCGTGCGCAAATTAGCGCGAAACTTTTTGTTATTCTGAAGTTGATTTAATTCTACACTGCAGTCTCATTTTTGCCTTTCAAATATGTACTCTGTTAAATCGAGCAGGAGGTACGATAATCTGCAAAGATATGAAACTGGCTGAACAAAACGAATTGAAACAATGTCGCGTCGCATATGTAAGTCACATAACTCTGTATCGTGTTCGTTTCATTCAAAAGAGAGACGACGATGAAGAAAAAACGTGCGCAAGCAAAAAGAGTGAGTGTATGAGTGAGATCAAACTAAACAGAGAAAACGCGTGGCGCAAAAAACTGGCCATATTGCTAGGTGAATGCGCCGGTGACTGCGCGAAACGCCACGAGCAAAAACTCGGCCTCTATGTATAGACACGGAGAATAAGAATATTGTTTTTGCTCTCGGTTATGATTAAATTGAATATAAACGGAGCAGAGAAAGAGAAAAAGAAGCAGAAAAAAAGGCAGAACAGAGACAAAAAAGTGAAACAAAAATGTTTCAAACGATGATAAAACGTTTCATCCCGCACGTGCTGCTTTTCTTGCACAATCAAAGAAGCAATCATCTGTCAATGAATATTCACATTTCAGGAAGAAACAGCAGCGAATTATTTTAGGCCTGCAATTATCGAATCCTGCTTTTTTGTACACGCTCGACCAATGAATTAAAAGAGAGTTATCGCGCGATACAATCGCTAATATTTGCCAATTTAGTCGAGCGAATTTTTCAACCGAGCTATTATTATGTGTAATTCATGCTGCACACCGTTCATAACACATTTATACACTCAGATCATTTGCAATTTTTGTTGAATTCATTGAACGTATGCTGATAAAGCAATTTTTCATTTATTTTATGTTTAATATTATTCTTGTATTGATTTGCATGAAACACTTTCAATATTAACACGGAGATTACGTACGTAATTTAAGAAATTTTATGTCTTTTTTAACGACCCTCATTATTCTCAACTACATTTACAACATTTGTGATGGATTACAAAAGTATGTTAAGTACTTTATCGTAATATTTTCTAACTTCTAACTAACAAATAAACGTGATTTTTACTTGAATTTTATTTTATTTTATTTTACTAATTAATAAAACAATAGCAGCAATAAACATTATTGTATTTTATTGAATTTGAGTTGAAATTCAAATTATTTGTTGTTTATTTAATTATTCGAAAATCGTTTCACATCATATCTAATAATTATCTTTTCAACGAATACAAAAATTAAAAAAGTTATCCCGATAAATAAAAGCGAGTTTGATTTCATTTTGAATGCGATGATTGATAAGGCGGTACTTTCATGCAAATTGAGCGCAATCTTGCCGTTGAATTTCTCCGAAACAAAACCACAGTCGACAACGATTTTCACTTCGCCATTAACAGAGTCATCAACGATGGCGGCAATAAATATGAATTGTAGGAAAAATTATACGTTTCTTGAAGAGCCGTTGAGATATGCATAAACGAAAGAGTCTTATGCAAATAAATAAACTGTAGATAGAAATGTGACTCGTGCAAAACCGTCGTGTGTGTCATTCGCGCGCAATTTTTATCGTAACTTTAACGAGCAACCTCGACATTGCGCGCGATGAAAGTGACGCGATTGTTCCCCTCGTGCTGAGTAAACCAGCCGTAAGGAATATCTGTAGCGCGATCCGATATATAGAACACCGCCGACAGACACTCCGACTTTCGCAACACTCGTTTAATGTCGCGTTTTGTCTTTTTTTCATTCATTATTTCTTTTTTTCCATCTTCTCTTTCTTTTTTACTTTTTTCTCGGTTTCTAAGCTAAGTCGAATGGAAAAAAAGATGTGCTCGTTTCCGGTAGAGAACCGATAAGATAAGTTGTCGTACGATTAAGAGGAAAGCGCGATTAATCACGATTGTAGTGACGGAAGACGTCTGCGTCATCTGCGAAACGCTTTGACAATTGGGCGCGCCGACTCTCGGAAACGCCAGCTTTAATATTGGCAGCATATTTGATGGAGATAGCTGCCCATTAACCATATGACGGTCGAAGGGTGCAATATGTCGATTCGTCACCTTATCTTTGCGTCATGTGACTGTATTTTTTTATAAGATAATTTAATAATCGGAAAACTGCATGATAAATGTACTAACCGTTTAGATTTAATTATTTATTTATGATAAAGGCACGTTACTTTATAGAAAATAAAAAGTTGCCAGTTATTGGTAAAACACAAAAGAAAAAAGTATACGGTAATATTAAAATGAAAGAATTAATCAAATGCACTTACATTCAAAAGAAATACTTCAAAATCAACATGTCAATAGTTTTAGTTTGATTATAAAAATGTCTCTTAAAAATTCAACAAGTTTTATAAAGATAAAAGAAGTATGATAAACAAAATAAATTTATTTCACAACGCACCGTGCAGTGTATGTATTATCTACATCCACTCGAATAAAGCTACAGTAATGACCGTAATTTGACTGATGAAATTGATTCAGTTTTAATTGAGTTAGATTTGATTTAAATTAATAAAGTTGAATTTTCGAACATATGATATGCGATATGCATTCTGAATGTTTTTTCAAAGAAAAGCTGAATAAAAATATTAGATTTTAAATATTATAAAATAATTGTATTTCTTTGAACTCATATAGCTTTCAATTTCAAAATTGTTTAATTTTGTTTTAATTTGTTGTTAAATAATGTAATTTTTCTTTTAGTTCATTTATATTTTCCTATATGAAAGTCAACATTTATCATTTTATATGTTTCAAAACGCAACAGTCTACTTCATCAAATTTTTCCAAAAAAGGTTTTATTTCGAAGTATTTTAAATGTTTTATTGGTTACTCAATTTGTTGAATTGAACTTTATTTGTTTAGAGATCGAATTTATCAATGTTTCATATATTTTTGCACATCCACACTTCATTTTAAATGTGGATTTAAGTATACGCAAACAAAAAATATTTGTTTTTCCTATTTTTTTTAACAGTGCAACCTAAGAGGGACGAAATTCAAAAAAATTCTACAGAAAAAAATATTTATAATATTTTTAAAAATATTTTAAACATTTAACAAAACTAAAAAATATTGTTTTCGTAAATTTTAATCATTAAAAAGTCTCCTATTTTTTTTTCTTCTTCTTTTGGAATAGATTAGATCAGAGTTTTTTTCTGGTAGAGCGACCCTCTGCGGTCGCTCTAATGTAAATTAGAGCGTAAACGCAAAATATCATAAAATCAAGGAAAAAATCATTCTTAATAAATGAAGATGATAGATTTTTTTCCAGATTATCAGCTTTTTCAGAATATATTCCCAAAGTTTGATATTTATTTTAGTCTTCTTACATCGATATAACGCAAACTTAGTGTGTTTCGTAGCTTCCATTGTCGTGTACAAATGTGGTAATATAAGCGGATTTGTGTATAATTCCTCTAGCGTTATTCGTCGACATATTGCGTCTCAACGTTGTAGATATCTGTATTTGAAACAAACAGCAATTTTTGTGTAATTCTCGTTCAACGCGTACATGAATGAGCGCGTAAACTTCTCTTCGAAAAAACCTTGAATATTATGACAGTCGTTTAAATGTTTCTTTTGATACAAAAACGTAAGTTGCGCAATTGAATTTAATCAGTTTAATTAGACTGCAACGAAGGTCTCTTCGTGTGAGAACAAACGTTCTTTGAATATAATAAAGACGCAGGCTTAAAGAAAATAATAATACGTATTGCATTTTTTTAAATTATCGTTTTTTGCTTATGCATTCATGTGAGTAATACTTGACATCTATTAGATTAATTTACTTTTTTAAATACACTGATACATTAACGCTGTTTTAAATTTGTTTATTTTTATCTCTAAATTAAGTGATTTTATACCTTTTTTATAAACAAAGCTAAAATGATTAATGTCTTTGAAAAAAAGTGTACAAAGAACTTGAATTGTTTAATATATTTTTATATAAAGCTCTGATGAACGAGAGAATAAGTTCATTTGTAGGTGTTCTCAAGCAAACGATTATTAAATGAGAAAGAGTGAAAAAAGTAAAAAAATAATAAAAACGAACAAGTATGCATGAAAGTCGAAAAAAAAATGAATGCCAGATATAAAGCTATTTGTACCCTATGAACAACGATTCACGTGTGGTGAACGACGTCAAGTGTCGGATGATTTTTTATGCCGGGGCATAAAGATAGGATACTTGAAAAAGGACGATGAATTATACGGGTGCGCCATTTGCTCCCTCATACCGGGATTTAATAAGTCAAATACGCTCGATGGTCGTTCATTGTGTTTTTGGTGGCTTTTATTCGAGAAAGTGAAGTTGGATTTCAATTTTGTCAATGAAATTTGATTGCTCTTTACTCATTCAAGTTACATGCGGCACAACTAAAATTATATATTTTCATATGTTAAATATTTATTAGTTCATTATATATTTTATCAATTTATTTACATATTGTTAATTCTATTTTGAAAAATTAAAAATTAGGTTAAAAGATAATTTTCTTTTTACTTTACGATTTCATCAGTTATAAACATAAGAAGAAAATTTTTATAAAAAACGTCTAATGTTAATATTAACTACTTTATAAATTTTCTAATGATTATCTAGCATAATGATTAATAGACTGAAAATTAATTTAACAAATTTAATTCTTATCAAACTAACGATATATGATGAGCATTTAACAGAAATAAAAGAGAAATGATAAATAATGAAATTATGATAGTTCAAATAATAATATCTGTGCTGACACAATTAATATTGTGTAGAGCTGAGAAATCTTATATAATTGTATATAACATTTGATAGACATTCAATCATTGTTTGCAACTAATATATATATATATATATTAATTATATTGATTTTATGTTCTGACGTTTAATATTTTTTTAATGTTCTTTTTTTAATAATTAATTTTTTTTTCTATTTAATGCAGTTTTCAACTGCAACATTTTATAATGCGACACAGCATACAAAATGTATTATAATCTATAATAACGAGAATGCATTTTTCATCAATCATTTTATAGAAATAAATAGCCAAAAATGTATTAACGAGAACACAAATTCAAATTTCCATCGCGGATGCAAGTTAAGCAATATATATTATGTACGATTTTAATAAATTTGATCAATTATATCCCGCATACTCTGTGAAGTAATTTATAAATGAGATATTTAATTTGCTTGGTTTATTAACCCGAGTGATGAATTTATATTCGAACTGAAATATTAAATTTTAATGTTTGCATAATTTGAAGTTGCAATTGATTCAACCAATATGGTATATCAGGTTATGATGAAGCGTTCTTTATTAAAAATATTTCCCTGGGCTATTTTTTCATCTATAACACATTTTCATGAATCAATACTGTGACAATAATGGCACCGTGTTTTACAAAAAAAATACAACTGATCTAAATTCATTAAATGTCTCATATCTTATTGATATTAAGTGTAAACAATATTTTATACTAAAATTGAAAATCAACATTTTTACTTATAAATCAATCTTAACGCTTCTAAATTGCTCAACCAAAAGAAAAGCGTCAATGCAAAAGGTATTAAGGTAAAAACGTAACCGCGGAATCGCATTAAAAAAATAGAACGTGTATAAAAATTGCCAACATCCAGTACGGTTTAAAGCCCAAGGAAAGAAGCGTCGAATTGCAAAGGCGTACTTCGATACACCCTCAAGCGCTCGTTGTTTCGACGACAAAGCAATTTGTTCGCGGCTCTTCTCAGGCATCCGAATGTATAAATTCTGTACAAAATCCGCTTGTGTGTCAACGGGGCGGGAAATTCATGGTTGGTGCTTTAGCTGAGATCTGCACTCTGTAGCAAGAAATCGCAAAATCCCTTCCCCCTCCCCCCGTTTTTCCTGCCTGTCGCGGGCAGCTGCGAATAAAAAATATCGGTCGAGCTGAACAAATGCCCGCCAAAAAGAGGGAGAGAGAGAAAGCAAAAAAAAAAAGAAAAAAAAATAAGAAGTGTAACCTACTTGCGAGTGTAGCTAGCTTGTGTGTGATGCATACACATTGCAGGCTCGAAGACGTATGAGGACGGAGAAAAAAGGCACAAGCAAAGAAAATTCGAAGACGAGCGCAACAGAGAAAAGCCCAAGGCAAAGAGAAAGAAAGAGTAAAGAAGAAAAGTAAGATGGCAAAAGGGGAGAAGAACGACGTTAAGCTCGCGCGGTTCGTGACATAGCGCGGATTAACATTGACGTACGTGCGTGAAATATTTGTAGGTTGTGTCGACAGGTCAACGGCACCCACCGGCTTGTCACTGCGCACGCTAAAATTAAAACGAGCTAACGCACACGGAAAGCGCTGTCAACGACTACGACAGAATACTACTACTAATACACTCTAACGAACATACATATATATATATATATATATACATCTGCAAGCGACCACCCAACGAACGACAAGTATAACAAGACTACGACGAAGACGTCGTTGGGTTCGGACTTCGGCGCGCCCTCTTCGTCGCTGTCGTCGTCATCGCTTTATGCTCTAGTAAACGGCGAAAGCCGCAGGCGATTTGAAAACCGAGTTTGACAGTCTTCTTGGCTGCTGCACTTCGTATCGATCACCGAAGAAGCGAGGCTCACATCGGCTACAACTATTTGTTCTCTCAACAACAGACGAAAGCCGAAAGGCGAGCGCGCCTCGCGTTACTCAGCCGAATTGCCGTGTCTTTTTGCACATTTCTTTGCATTTAATTTTGCTCGATGCTAACTCAAGAAAGACGAGAGAAACTAAGCGATAGCAAAGAGAGAAAGAGCAAGAAAGCAGAGAGTGAAATTGAAAGGAGGTTTATGCATTTTCGGTGAAAGACTAGGCGCTCTTTGATCCGAGAAATCGTAGCAAACGAATGCAAATCGCGCAAATGTTCAATAATGATGTTGGTTTTTTGTACGCAGCCAGCAGCGCACTTGTACCTTTTTTTATTGGAAAATTAAATAAATAGTTGGAGCACTGAAATTCGATAAGAGTATCGTTCAATTTAATAGACAAAAAGACTGATCAAAAATGCGGATAAAAGAAAATGCCAATTGAACCGGCAAAGTGTTAGTTTGCGCATGATTTATCATATTACGACGTTTTTCATTTTAAATGTTAATTTTGGAAGTCTTCATTTTCTCAGACTTTTCATTAATTTCCATTCTATATTACTGAGCTATTTTGTCTTCAGTTACAATTAGATCATATTTATTTGTCAACTTTAAACGTTATGAAATTCATATTAAATAAATATTAAAACACCAAAACGAATTTAAAGCTGCATGAAAACAAAAAGAACACTGTTGGGTGTTTTAAATTCTATAATTACTTTTCTAAATGTACGCTTGAATTTGATTTGCATACTTCGTTCCGTGAAAAGCAACACCATTTTATCAATCTACATAAGTGTAATCTAATTACCCGTTTACAATACACAATCATGCATTACTCTTGACGCAATGTCAAAAAAAATAAATACATTGAATGAATGTAGCAACAAAAACTCACTGCAACGGGAATAAATAACTTTAATCGGATGAATAACTTAAACATGAAGAAAAAAGTAAAGTCCATTTTCCGTATTATACAATTATACAAGAATGATAAAAAAAAAGAGAGAGAAAGAAAGACAAAAAATAATCAATTTTCCCACAAGACATTTTTTGTCGTCATATATTATATCGAGAGAACAAACCGCGATATGCATATAGAGGTCTGCCGCCATTGTCGTTCTTCGCGTTAATCCACCCTCAATGACGCGCCGCTATTAATTTCGACGTTCTTTGACATCGCCACTCACGAAGCCCGTATTTCAACCAAATTCAATGAACTAATACCAACATCTTTTCAGTCGCATAATTCGAGTTCCGTTGATTACAACCAATAACTGCATAAATAATTACGTAACACATATATTTGGATTAAAACTTGTGTACAACTTCGAACTCAAGTTCGATACTTATTATACTTATCATTAATAAAATGTTACAAAAACATGTAACATATACATAAACGAAGTGTATAAAGAAATTATGAATGCAGCTTAGACAAATTGAGTCATTCCAAAATATTTAATTATAACTATACACATTGAGCTAAAAATAACAGAAAATTTTATTGTTAATAACAGGGCGGCAGAGACACCCGACCTAAGTGACAAATTTTTTTCCTGATAAAAACAGTACACGGAAAATAGTTTTGGACTGTTGTTATCCGAAGTATTGTATCACAACAGTACTTCGTGTTTCGTGCGACTGGCCATCCAATTTGGGAGAGCAGTGCTCCCAAATTTATAAGATTTTAACTT